>JAHWFP010194572.1:41647-58244 GCA_023313725.1 Lithobius niger
CTGCACGTCCTAGTGGGTCGAAGGAAGGCGAAAAATCTAATTTGGACGTCATCATAAAAATGTCGGCAAGGACGTTAAAGAGTTTATTTCAGTGAGTAAACCCGGAAATCACGTTGAGGACAGCGGATTTCGAATGGTGTTGGGAAATATGTGAAATCAGTTAAAACGATTTGTGGAAATCGCATTGCTGAACGACATTTTTTTTTCTTCATTCTTTCTGTTTGCTAAGCATTTTTTTTTTTTTTGCGGCTTTGCGTGCGCCGGTGCTAAACGTGCCTCTCCGTTTCGTGACGTCAGAATGAGTTCGCCAGTGGCAAGCGAGAAGAGCGGCCGTGGGGCTTTCTCATTGGACCGGCCGAGTCACGCAACACGCACGTCAAGACACAGCCGCCGCGCGTCGTACAGGTACGACTGTAACCAACATGGCCTATCAAGAAGTTGAAGGGGGCTGGTTGGAACTGAAGGGCAATGTGGGAGTGGGGTGGGAGGGAGTTGGTGGGGTGACTACTTCGAACTCCCTCTTTGATTGTGCCCTTAGCAAAAACTTACTCGTGTCTGGAGGTCGAATCTAGTCGTCGAGTCAGCAATGAAATAACCTTCCTTCGCACCCAAACACAATTTACATGCAAAATGACGAGTACGCAGCAGAGCTTTGCAGACCGAGCTGTTTTGCTGCTGGCAACGTCTCTGCCACCAACACTGACTGAATCACGTTGACTTGAAGCTGAAAAGGCAAAAAAAACAACAAAAAAACTCTTGTGTTTTCGGGGGATGCAGGAGAGGGTGCCAGAGCAAGTGTGTGTGACGGGCAATACGCACTACCGAAGTGAATTGTTTCAAAGGATTAACTTAAACATGGAATTACTTGCTTACTGAATGCTGGATTTCTCAGTGATAGGTTTTTTTTAGCCTTCAAACACACACCAGCGACCTTTCCGGGGCTGCACCAAACGGAGAATGTCACGGGGCGACGTTTTCGGGGAGGGGGAGGCGGGCAAGCGTGTATGGGCGGACACGTATGCGAATCCGGGAGGGGGCAGGAGTGTGGGGTTGGGTGTTAAAGTAATTGTGGCGGAGAGGGCATATGTGGGAGCCATTCACATGTTCGGTCTTTGGTGTGATAAATTTAAAACCAAAGACCAAACACTTTGAGGGAGGCGGGGGGGGGGGCCGGTGCGCAGCATGCCCACGGGCACAACTAGTATATATAGATTATGAACAATAAATCAAAAGGCAAAGAACTGAATTTAGCCGGCGTTCTGAATTAACGAACATCTGACCTTGAGAAAATACACTAAAGAAGCAAAGACCAGAATGGAGCCAACATTGTGGGCTGCTAAGACCTACGAGTTATAAACCATGATGAAATTGATAGGGCTACTTAAATTTAATTAAGTGGTTCTCAGGAGTGCACGTATGGCTGTTTTTCTTAGCGCTCGGAGCGCTTTTTATGCCAGTGTTTAAAAAAAATTGATCACGCATCAACGCTTTCATCAAACACTTTCTGGATTCCATCAGCTCTTTGCTCCATTCACATGATCGTCACAAAATGAATGTAACGGCCATTTAGAGGCATGTCACAAGTAAAAATTTGGATTTAAAGAATGACTTTTATCAAATGTACAATTTTTGCCCGCTTTTACTGGCGTTAAAACGTAGATATTGTACTCCATAACAAAATGTATGCTGCTGAGTTTGTTTTGTTTGATTAAAAAAAAAGCCACTGCCGCATCTGACAAATCATGAATAAAAAGTAAAAAAAAAAAACACCGCCTGCAGGCGTCAATTTTTTTAGTACCACTCTTGAGAACCACTTAATTAATTTATTTGAGGCCTAGCCAGAAGAATCTTAGAAATTCAAATGGGCTCAAGCCAAGCGGGTAGTTGCTGAACACTGTAAAAAAAATGAGTAAAAACTCTCTTGGGCACACGTTAAGGATTGGATCGTGGGGGAGGGGGGGGGGGAGGAACCAGTTGACACTTTAGTTGCAAGTATTTTACTGCGCAATGCACTCAGGGATGTAAATAATCACCCAGGACTCATTCTGCGATTTGGGAGTACTGAATCGTAATTTTTTTTTTTTTTTTTTTGTAATTAGGTATAATTTTTTCTTACTTTTTACAGTTAGCCTAAACAATGCGGAGCTATGTCACAAACCCATTTTTGGTTTTTAAAATTTGTTAATTTATTTTTTAATTTTAAATTTATTGTCTTTACAATGTAAATTTATGAAAAGAATATCATGACAAAGTTCAATGTTAAGTTTTTGGTTTGTCAAGTCTGAACTAGGGCAAAATGTCACGATTATTATCACTGTATTGGTTTGTTTGTTGTTATATAATGATAAAGCACTTTATAATCGATGGAAGAATTTTAGTGTGTTGTGTTTGTAGCCATGAAAGCCATGATTCAATAAATAAAGATAAATGCTAACCTAGCTTCCTTCAATTAGCTGTTGCGTGAATGTGCTTTATTAAAGAATTGTGTGTGTCACGGTTTTTTATTCGGCTTGAGGTTTCGTTACTTTGTAAGGAGTCTATTTTTTTTTAAAGTACTTTCCAAGACTACTTTTCTAGTTATTCAAATGTTTTCCGGTAACTATTGGATGGTAATTAAGAAAAAGTATTATTTTATGTGGAAAATAGTGAAGACTTGAAAGAAGTTGCTCACAAATCAATAAAAAAAAATTTCTGACATCATCCACTGCTAAGCTATAAAAAGGATTAAACAAATACGGATGCAAACCTATTTACGTTGGCTCTTGGACTAAGTGTCAGACTGCCTGAACGGGGAATTGTGTATTCCATTTTGTTTTCACTTGCCGTGTGGCGCGCAACCAAGAGTTCCTTCAGTGGCGATTGGAAAGTGTATGTCGATATGTATATGCGTGCGTGTTAAAAGCTGCCTATGGAACTTTTTTTTTAAAGGCCGTGTCAGTGTGGCTCAGCGGTAGGACTTTGGCTTCAAAGGTCATGGGTTCAATTCCCCGCTCAGGCAGTCTGACATTTAAATCGAAAAGGCAACGTAAATAGGTTTGCGTCCGTATTTATTTAATCCTTTTTTAGCTTAACAGGGGATGATGCCGGAATTTTTCTTTTTTACTGGTTTGTGAGCAACTTCTTTCAAGTCTTCATTATTTTTAAGGAAAATTGAAATTAGCCATTAGCGAAAATTATACACAAGAAATAACGTATTTAAAGTAAGCCACCTTTATGCACTTACGTTTCGTCGGAGTGGCATGACCCGGATTCGAACCGGTTACCCACTTCGCCCCCAAATCACTTTCATAGCGCCTTAACCGCTATGGCCACATCCTCCACTGGCATAAAGATAACTCACTGAACCCGTTATTAAGGTCAAACCGTGACCAGGACTCCATTCGACCGAATATGCTCGGCCATAGGAAATGGAGAAGGAATCCAAATCATACACTCATGTCTAATTTCCAATTTTTCCTTAATATTATTTACAGCGCGTTGTGTCTATTTATTTCATTATTTTTCACATAAAAGTACTTATTTAACCCTTTTAGAGCCTATTTGGCTTTCCGTTCTGCTTAAACAGCTAAAAAGAAATCACTCTTTGGACAACAAAAATATATGGATCTCCCTTATTTTCGGTTGGGAGTGACGGTGAGCACATACGGCCGGAGATTATCAGGTTCATAATTAACTACAAACAACCTACCCCTTCCCCCCCCCCCATCCCCCGCGTGGCCAAGTATAGCTACATCGGGAATGGCGATCTGGTTATATGATTTGGTTATGGACTGGTTATGGATGGTTGCGGACTGGTTCGCCGGTGCTAATTCGAATCACGTCACTCGAATGATACGTAAGTGCATAATGCTGCGCTTTTTTTTTTAGTGCATGATATTCGCAGACGTCTTACTTCCAACTGACCCATTTTTAGATTTAGAACCGTAATTCTTGGCGCCCCAGGGACCAGGGTCGGATTAAAGTCTGGTGCTTAAGATTTATTGTGGCCCTATCCCCCCCCCCCCTTTCCAATCCCGCAAAAAAAGGAGTTTTCTTATTTTTAAAAATAATTTTTTTGTAAAAGTAAAAATTGTTTTATTTAAAATAGTACCTTATTTTATTTTTCTCGTGACGGTGAGGCGCCCTTGAGGTCCTTTTCGGCCTCAAGGGCCCGGTGCTTCAGCACCCAAAGCACCCCCCCCCTCCCTTTATCCGGCCTAGCCAGGGATCTTAGCTGGGAATTGCATGGGGGGTCGATAGGCACGAATTGTCCAATAGGCATCAATTGTCCTATAGTCCGAATGTCAATAAGCACCATACGTCCTATACTGTGTAAATCATTCGCGCACTAACATTCTGATTGTGCACTCTGGTGTTGAGATCGCTAAGCTTGAGATAGACGTGTTAACGCTACCAAGACATTGAGCGCGGCTTTCATTAACGTGCAGTTTTCTACGAAATTAGCGCACATCTTATCGAAAGCACGAAAGCCATTTTATGTCCTTACCAACCATCGTATCGAGGTCGGGGGTTGGAGTCGGGTGGAGGGAAGAGAAGTAGCGGATAGAGTTTCACCAATTGAGCCTGTAGAACGGAAACGGTCTCCCGAGTGATTCATTTTTATTTGTTTCGCTTATACGTTTTAGTTCCCTGTGGAGGAAAGACTTCCAAACCGCAAGTCAAGTAGGAAAAAAACAAGAAGAAGGACCCAAAGAAGAAGAATGGCAAAGGTCGTCGCCATTTCGTCGTTCCAAAGGGGAAACTGCATTACATCCTTTAGTCTTGCTGGCTCACGTTTTACGTTTCCGCCAAAGGAGAAAATGGTGTTTGGAGATTTAGGAAGGCCACGTTTTGGCTCCGTGAAAACCGAATACCCCCAACCGGCAGATTTCTATTTTGACTTCGAAGTTGTGAACGTCTGTTGGCGTAGCTACGTAGCAAACCCTGCACGCAGGTGGAGGAAATGTTTGTTTGTTTGTTTATTAATCTACGACAATATCGTTTGGCCGACAATATGCTAAATAATTCCTAACGAATAAACAATTTTCTCCGTGGCTTTTAAAATTTCAGTGTAGGATGCTTTATTTTTAGTCGACAAATCCAAAATCAACGCAGATGATTACGAGAAGAAACAAGCGCTTCATCAGATTTAAATTGAAAAGAGTCCCAATAGCGCTAATACAAACATTGAGTTATTTATAAAACCTTCGTCGTACCAACATTGGCTATTGGAAAGATAGGAAAGAACCTTGGCCGCTACTGTAAGCAGTGGTTGTCAAAAAAAAAACGGCGGTACGGGAACCGACATTTGTTTCCGCTAAGAAAAAGATGGGTAGCCCTTAAATCTTTATAATAATCTTGGAGGCCGGATAAAAGGAAGGCTAAAAGGAAAACCACTTCTCCCCTCCTCGAGACCGCATTCAAAATGCTCTCTCCCACTCTACCTGCATGGAAACAGGAGGCAGGCGTGAGTGGTCAATCAACTCAATAAAGGTTCAATCTGACAAGTCGTCGGGCCGAACAATCACTTCTCCCCTCCTCGCGCCCGCATTGGAAATGCGCTCTCCCATTCTACCTGCATGCAAACAGGAGGCAGGCATGAGTGGTCGATCAATCTGATAAGTCGTCGGGAAGAGTCCCGGGAAATGTGTCCGTAAACTTAATTCAAGACCGGCCCCGTACATTCCTCTAGTGTATATAATAATGAAGGTGTGATTTTTACGTTTTTTTTTTTATAAAGGGGCCGAAATTTATCGCCGATGACCCACGAAATCACAAGTTTTAACGTTGATTTACCATGCGTACAGTAAGAGTTGGTACGACGTAGGTTTTGTAAATAACCCAAAGTTTGTATTAGCGCTATAATTGAGGCTTTATTTTTTCAATTTAAAATCAACGCCGAGCACGTGAGTGTTCCATTTATTGGTCATAGTGGCCGAGCGATAAGAGAGCCCAGCCTGGTATAGCTGGAGGTTTGCGGATTCGGTGAACCCATGGAAGGGAACCTTGCAAAATCCCCGCCAGGACTGCCGGCCAGGGTCGCGTGAGCGACTACCATGCTCTTTCTGCGGCTATGGGATCTATTCCAGCCAATTCTGCACAATCCTTCGGCCCTACAATGATTGGAGGTTTCCCGGTGCAAATCCCGGGGTTGGCTCCTCCCTTTACCTGGTATTTCTTCTTCTCAAAAAAGTCTGGTAATGTTCAAAATTGATCCGGTTCAGCCACACGAGCATTCAATTGCTTCGTCTGACTTAAGGGCTCAAAGAAATTAATTAATAAAAAAAAAAACATATCACTACGTACACTGATGATTGCACCATGCTATACGCAACCTGGCCTTGCCTACTACGACAAGGAATAAGCGGGTGAGGGATAGCGAAATCAATTACATTACCATGCGAAGTTGTGCAGTGTCAACTGTTTGGATTTTCAGCTTGACACACCAACGCCAAACAAACGAATTTTGTGAATTATAGTGCAGATTCTTCGTGGATTTCGTTATCGGAGCAGGAAATGAACTCTGGATGTAGTTCGTGCTATCTATCGGCAGCAATATCGACACAACTGTTCGGTGCAATCACAGCACATTACCAGCTATTCAGCGACAAAATATGTTTTCTAGCCGACCATAACGAAGTTTTGCATTGCCACAGTCAGCGGTTCAAGAATAAGAATGACGTGATTCTGACGCGTGCAGTGCATGCAGGGGGGGGGGGGGGTAACTGATTATGGGTTTTTAAGTTTGTCCCATGCTACGCTACATGCTGGAAACGGTGGTATATAGTGTAAGAATCAGTTACCAACATTTTTTGACCTTCTTTTCCAGCCATGGCAGGAGGGGAAAATGTTCTGGTGGGCTCCACTGTTATTTATTTTTGAATCTTCACTTGGAGTGGTAGTGCCAATGTCTAATAGTTTTATACAGAGCGTTTATAGTGTCCGCGGCCCATCTTGAGTTCGCCCCAGAATGAACACAAATAATCGATTGTAAGTGTTTGGTCGCAGAGTGCCTTGTTGATATCCAAAGTAGTTACAAAAAAACAATGGCGGCCGTCGGTTAAAGCCGCCCCATCCAGGAAGACGTAGCCGATCACAAAATAAGTGCAGGACTCAAGATACGACGCGCACACTATAGTGCTTCTCTGCGCTAAAAACCTTCGCCAAACGTACGAAGATTCTTTGCTAGACTGTGAAACTCTCTACATGCGTTTCTGGTCAGGCGCTTTCTTTCAAAACGATAATCAGAACAGGTTCAAACATGTTATGCAGCTAGGGTTACATGGGCCTGGGTGCTGCTGTAAATTTTAGCCATTTTTGAACACGGGAACATGGAATCGTAGTACATGGCCATGCTGATTTGTGATCAGCGCCAACGGCAAAATGTTAGTTTTGGATCATGGCTCTACTACAGTAACGGCCGGACCTTGGATAAAAATTAGCTTACACGACTGGGTTGGACAATATGGCCACCAAAAGCGACTCTGTTGCGATTGATTTGTCTTGCTGCCCCTTTTTGTCAACCGAGGGCAACACCTTCTGTACAAAAATGCTGCCTTCCCTGAAACATTTTCAGGATAAACGAACATATCACTATTTACTAAAGAGCAATGTATACTCGATAAATTTAATAGCTTTGTGGCTAAAATGCGGAAATACGGAAATACGATGATTGTGTTCACACATAAATCAGGATTTTAACAATTTTTCCATGAGAAATCGGTTGCAGTACCTCAATTGTATGTGTACTCGCTAAATTTTCTCAGCATAATCTTCGTGTCGGACACAAGTCTCAACGATACAGTCTGACGTAAGTTTAATAACTCAACTGCTCAGGTCATTGATGTCTGATGCCTTTACTGCAGCCGTCACGAGTGACAACTTAATTTCCAGACGATATTATTGTGTAAAGTTAAGTTCCTTGACGTTGTCGTGTAAGTGTTCCGTAAAAGGGATCACCGATGACGTTTGAAGGTCTGATCCTCTCCTTAAAATAAACTTTCGCTGGGAGCTTGTCATTTTATTGAACTTCCACTTACGAAACGCCACTATATCCACTTCCTCATCAAGTCGTTCGCCTCTTTCGACCAGGGACTTTCCCCTCATCGTCGTCGCCATGGTTACCGAACGTCAGAACGAATTAACTCTAAATCCTCATCGTCACGAAATGGGTTACGAAATGTGTTGGGATAATATGACTACATTAGCTTAACGAGCGTCACGATTTTACGTCCAAGTGCACTCTCTCTAATGCTTCACGCGCAGTCGTATGGCCATTAAAGTGGGCCGTTACTACGTCCGATAGTTTCATAACTACTCCGCAGTATTATCATCATGTAGGATATGTGTGGTAACGCGGTGTGCTTAAGGGCAATTATTAGGTAAATTCACAATGTGCTCAGGCAATGATCAACAGCCAACAGATGTTAAGTTACGTACCAGGTGCACTGCCCCAGCCCACTATACTTTTCGCCTTGCGCTTATTCGACTCGACGGCTTTTTTTTTAATTTACATTTTTCAATTTAACTTAAATTAAGTGTTTGGTGTGATCATGATGGCTGTGGCGGAGGCAGAACTGAGCCAAATTGACTGAGATTGACGCTCATAACCTAGCTGTCGACGCATCATTAAGCCTCAATCGCCCTCCGCGCACCCCCTCCCCTTTCCCCGAAAGTTATCCGAATAAGTTGATTTGGCAGATTATTGGAAAGTTAAGAGGAAAACAAGGCAAACAGCGAAAATTATACACTAAGAATAAGGCATTACGGGGTGCCAAACAATGATAGCTCCCCCTCCCCTCCCCAGAGTAAACTATACCACGCGCCATGGCTGTTTGCTGTGACGTGCCTATCACGTGACTGGGCTAGTCCAATCAGACGGCCAAACAGCCGTTGTTCTCGTTCGTCATTGGCTAACTCGTGGTGACGTCACGGCAAACAGCCATTGCACATGGTTTAACCATGATAGAAAAAAAAAATGAAAGCACCAATATAGGTAACACATTTTAGTGTGAGTTTACACTCACAAGCTCAATATTCAGTGTTCACTCTATTAGTGTCACGAACAGATTGAAGACAGCCAGGGTAGGAAGACAAAAATGATTAAAAAATCTCCGTTTAAAACTTCATTTCCCAAAGCACAGCATCGATGTACTCCTCCGTCTCCTGGTAAGACTAAATCGAGTTACCAGAGGTTCAATCAGCACCTTTTTTTTCCAACATTGTCCTTCAAGATGGATCCAAAGTTTTCACAGACATTCGCATCGGGAGAATTAGGGCCACTCTTCATTATCAAATAGACACGGAGCTTTTTGAGTCACTTTTGTCTTCCTACCCTGCTCTCTTCAATCTGTTTGTGACTCCAATGGAGCGAACACTGAATATTGAGCTTGTAAGTGTAAACCCACAATAAAATGTGCTACCTATTTATACTTTCATTTTCCCCCTATCATGCATAGTTTACTCTGGGGTGGGGGGGGGGGAGCTATCATTGTTTGGCACCCTGTACAGTAGGCCACGTTCATACACTATGGTTTCGCCAGAGTGACATGGCCCGGATTCGAACAGGTAACTCAGTCCTTCCCCAGCTCACTGACGTAACACCTACATCGTTACGCCTACTCCTCAACGCGGTTGCAGAATATGCCCTCTCGCCCGTTGAGGATTGGGTGTATCAATAACTGCGTTACGTTAGTAATCTGAGGACGGATTGGATCGCCAGTTCGAATCCGGGTGACTTCACTTCCATGAAACGTAAGTGCATGAAGGTGGTATATTGTATTTCGTTATTTCTAGTGTATGATTTTAGCTGTTTAGCTGCTATTCCTCTATCCTTTGTATAATTTACAGCGATTTATGCTTATTTCGTTAATGGAAAGGGGACCCTGGGAAAGTCCCTGGCAGTCAGTGGTGGCCAGGGTATTGTGAGAGACTATACCGGCCTTCTCCAGTGGCCGTGTGATGCTTTCTGGACAATTAGGGACATTATCTCGCCCCCTGTGAAAATTGGGAGGGTTCCTGGTTTATATCCCACGTTTGCCCGCTCCCCTCACTAGACTTCTTTTACGACTGGACAATTCGGGACATTATCTCTGCCCCGTGTGATGATTAGGAGGTTTCCTGGTTTGAATCCCAAGTTTCCCCTCTCCCTTCACTAGCCTTCTTTTGCGACTGAACAATTCGGGACATTATCTCAGCCACCAGTAATGCTCAAGGTTTCCTGGTTTTAATCCCAGGTTTCCCCGCTCCCCTCACTACACTTCTTTTACGACTGGACAATTCGGGACATTATCTCGTCCCCCTATGATGATTAAGATTTCCTGGTTTGAATCCCAGGTTTCCCCTCTTTCTTCACTAGACTTCTTTTGCGAGGCACCGAAATTATATCATTAACCACACTTTCTAATTCATGATCAACTTCTGCTAGTGGGGTGAATAGAAACAAGTCTTCAGATAAGAAGACAATTCAATACACTCCCATTGTATCATCCTATTGCATTAAAAGCAAATGTGCGCCAATCTCCATGATCAGTCGAATGTAGGCCTAATCCAAAGATCGGGTTCAGTTCCCGACCACGTCACGACGTTTGAATTTTATTTCCCTATAGAGGGCCGCACACTGGGTTTCGCTGCAGTACCCGGATGCTACGACGGAAGTATATTTTACTTCTCTGTTAGCAGATCCCATGTAATTATGTTTCTGTAAATATTCTGTGCTTTTAGACTGGCGACTCCCGTCTGCCTCCAAGTACTATGAGCCTTGGTTTACGTTTTTGGCTCATAACTGTCCTTACACTTTACCTGCTGTTGCGAGTTTAGGCCCGGATCTCAAACGTTGAAATTATGGCAACCCAGCGAAGTTGCTTTGATGACGTCATTTGTGAAATCTACCAAGCCCAAGGTCCACGTGACGTCATACTGTAACGACCCATTGTCACTTCGAAATTAGTATTTAAATTGTTAGTTGAGATGTTGCTATGTGATCAATTGTTGTAACAATGTATAGCGTATGAATTGCCTGTACTTAATGTTGACATCAATTGTAATGGCTCGAGCTCGCTTGGTCTTCTGCCTGGTGCTCCCAACAATTAAGTGTTAACCCGTGAAATAATTCCGCCACGAACCCTCCAACAACCCACATCTAAAGGCAATTTCGGCTATCATAATTATAAATATTTTCCCGTTTGGCCCCAATTCCCCCAACTTAAAAATGCAACCCAGAACAACCCTTCGTCAGTGCTTCACTGTAACCCAGAAAAAAGCTAGATTAACTTTTCCAACCAATAACCCAAAATCCGCCATCACCCCGTGTAAGCCTAACATTTAGGGCATGCCATTTAAAGCCCTATAGGGGGGGGGGGGATTGAGGCTTAATGGCGCGTCGACAACTTGGTCATTAGCGCAACCTCAGTCACAGTGCAGTGGTCCGGGTTGCCACTGCACCACACATTACAGCGATGTTATTCAAACCCCTAATCTAAATCCCCCCTATAGTCAAGGCTAGAGTCGCCCCAATAAATCAGGCGAGCTAGAGATTATCACCGCTCAAACTTATAATTAAAACATCATTAGAGCTGAACCACGACTTTGCGCCTTATTCCATCAGCAAGGTTTTTAATAATTAGGAAATAACCCTAACCTGAAGCTTGACCCATGCACCGTTACCTACTTGTCCCTTAGCTGTGGCGTTGATGCTGAGGAGCAGTCGTACGAACCAATAATCGTCACACTGCTAAACCCCCAACGCTTATCCTTTTTTTTTTGTGGGTTATCAAAAATAATATATACATCTTGTTTTTTGTTGTTGTTGTGCTTCTCATGGAATAAAGTTCTTTGTATCGTTTTATTTCCACCCACAAACCCACAAACACATGCAAAACAGAGGCCATAAACGGCAAACCCCTACAAAATTGAAAGATAAAAAATACATACACAATCTAACACGTAATTACTCACACGAACTAGAACTAAAACAGAAACCACCAAACACAAACACAGGCAAAAAACCATAGGCAAAAAGCTGCTTAACGAGGAGCCTGCTTGTTTCACAAACTATAAATGGACACAAAACACACAAATAGCCATTCACAAGAAACAGATTTAAAATGTAAAACAACAAACGAAGACAACTATAAAAATATAATACACAAATTGGCCGCAAGCAAACACACGCACGCGCGCATACACACACATTAAACATTTCAAACCACAAACTGCGTTCACGTTTTTGAGATTACCATTGAGTAAAAACATTCCCTAGAATTGGAGTTCAAATTTTACTTCGTTGCGTTCGAGTGAACTCTAATCCGGTTTTATGCGTGTACCTTCCCAGGTGTTAGTATGGGGATACGAGTTCTGATGCTTCTTTTTCATCAACGGCAAAGCCTTTTTTTTCTAAAGTTATTAGTTTCGACATTCCAAAACTGAATGATTTCTGCTTGCTATAATAAGAACGCTGCTCCGAAAGGCCTATACACACCAAACCGCAGTTTGCTCAGTTTTCTTAATAACACTCCTTAATACCCTTAAACAAAGATGTTTTTATTACTTTCTCGCAGACGATGATGGAAAAAGAGTAAAGTACATAATGTTTGACTTGATTTACAGCCACTCAGAGGCCAGCAGCCTTTTGCATAACGACTAACGAGTTTTGGGCTCGTTTGCAGGGAATAATACGATGAAAGCACGAAAGCACGAAACAGTGGATGAGCTGCTGAGTGCTGACGTTAATTTATTAGGAGGAAAAGAGTTCAAAAGAGATTGACGGTTGTCATGGCAACGCGCCGTGTGCGTGTTGTGGGTCTTGCCCCGGGTTCATTAGCCCGGTCTGTGAAAGAGTGATTGCGTCACGGGTCGACGGTAAGCAGGAAGAATTGGGGGTCACCTAGACAACCGAATCCTCTGCCTTCACTGCATCTCCCAATCCATACCAACCACAGTTTTTCATTTTACCAAGTCTGAAAATCTTGCCCATAAGTAATCTTGGTGCTCATCACTGAGGTTTACCTTCGGAGGATTTCACGCATTCGAAAGCCATGCTCGAACTCACCAATAACCCAGACATGTCACCAGCAGCTACCCAATTTTCCAGAAACTACATTGTTGGTCAGCCCATTCTTTACTAAACGAAAAAGATTAAAAAAAGAAGACAAGCAGCTTCATTCATTTGATCAGTGAGATGAAATTAGCAACAGAGAATATCACTTCGGCTTTCCAGGTATAAAAAAGATAAAAAGGCATATTTGCTATAAAACGTGTAGTGACGTAGCAGAGTTCACTGCCTGTTCCTAAATTACGCCACACTGAATAAGAAAAACTGTCGTGCTTTGAATTAAAAGAAAACAACACCTAGTCTTACAAGTTTGCAACTTGGCCTCGAACAACTTGGTTACGACCATGTGGGTCAGTGGTTTAGCTAGCTGGGTCACCCCCGGGTCAATTCGCATCACTCGGTCACCTCCGGGTATGGTAGGCTGACGGGGTGATTCACCCAAAATGGCTGCAAATCACTGGGTGAATTAGCTGAAACATAGAATCTGATCTGATGGAATCCACAGCAGACTTCCAACCAAAACGAGGCAAAGTCTCAGTCTGGTTACTCGCACAATTTATTCTTGACTCTGAATGCCAGATGAAGGGGGTGGGAAATGGTTATTAATACATTACTTTAATGATTAATTCTCTCTTATCCGTCTTTGGAACCTGTCTATTACATGGGTTTTGAACTTTAAAAGTACATGCAATCTTTAGCACAGGCCGGTTTGAGTGTTTTCGTTTTGACAACTACAGCCAAACAACTGCTCCACAAGTGTTCACGTCGGAGTGTTGTCATCAGACAGAGTCCATTTTATTGTTGGTGGGAGAATGGCTGATATATATTCACAATGAATGAATAGCATTAATTTGCCTGTTTTATTCACGGTTTACTTTCAATTCTTTTAATGAATCTTTAATCTTGCACATGCCCTTGCCCTGCATAGCCCTCAGCGTCCTTCCATTTCTCATTATCGTTCGATGAGAGAATGCAAATCCCCCTTTAATTACAGGTAAAACGATCGTTTAGCGCATTAGTGTTGCTACGACGGGATGTAGCGTTGTTCCTCCATCGGCCTCAGAATTCAGCACCTTGGCTGGTCTGAGCGGGTTAATCGTGGAGCAAATGTCAAAGGTCATCCACCAGAGGAGGCCTCAACTGCTTTCTCTTCACCTTAGATGCACGGCTCCCCACCTTGCTGGAAGGTTACAGCGTGGTTGGGTATTAATTCAATCTTTGCACTTCCTGTCGTGCTCAGCTCAAGGCTTGTGACATAATTACATAAACTTTCAGATTACAGACGGACGGACTGCATCAATTTTGTTTGAGCCAATGCTTTTGATGTAATGCTAGCTATAGCCACATTATTTCGATAAATGATTATTGAAAACGTGATTAGAAGTTGTAACCTTACCCCATGTATTAGCAGAAATGTTTAAGTTAATGATGAAGTGAGCTGTAGTTTTAATGTCGCCCATTAGTTAAGGTAGGTGAACAACCGGACACTAATAATGAAATAAATCAGAACAGGCAGTTCGACAATCATGGCCCTGACTTCCGTCTTTAGTGTATAAAGCCATACGTCATTATCGAGTCATGATCATTGATCATCATATTAATCTTTCCTCGTACGGTCACTGTTCAGCTTTCCCATTGCCACAGTCAGAGTTATGCTTTTGATATGCAGCATGAAATGAAGTATACATAGCATACCATAATGATTACGGAGCACTCTGATTGTATCTTTGTGGTCAATAGTGACGACATGCAGTTGTTAAGAATAAATCTAAATGGTGTATACCCGTTTCGCCGAATCCCGTTCTGCCTATTCCAATTTCGCCGAAAATTAAGCTCTGATTAAAATTCGTAAAAAGGAAAATTCCCGTTTCGCCGAATCCCATTTTACCAAATCAAAATATTCGTAAAAAAAAATGATGTTGGAGAAGTTGAAGACGCTTAACTAATTGGAACGAATTTATGATTAGTTGTGGTTTCTGTATGTTTAGCCTCAGCGAGTGCGGCAGTGCGAGTGAGGCACTTAATTTGAAAAAAATAAATATTCGGCGAAATGGTTACTCTCGTTTCGCCGAAAATTAAGATACTGATTACAGTTCGGCGAAACGATATTCGGTGAAACGGTATCAGCGAAATGGTCATACACCATTTAAACAAGAGTACGAATAGCAACTAAGGATGTCAACGTCTTCGTGACGTTTCTAAAATTTTCACATTTTATTTCTAGATATACAACAGCAACGCTAAAAGAGACTAGTTGCATCAGATTTCATTCAGCTATGTGAGGAGTTGGATATGGGTTTACCAGGTATCCTGATCTCCTCAGGATCCCTGCTAAACCCCTATACAACTCTTCACATTAGTGCGACTAGGAGTTGGATTTGGGATTTATGGTCGAATGGCGTCGTACTTCTGGTTAAATTTGGTAGAAACGGAAATAAATACGTCCAGGCTGGAAATCAGTTGCATCTGGAGTTTATTTTTATGGCATGGTTGGATGAATGAAGTAAGAAGGCTTGCCACGACTTACAGCATTTCGGTGGTGGATGTCATTGAACGTTCACCTAAAAACCTTTTAGACTTTCCTTCAGAATAGTAGTCCTAATTTTGAATAGGCCCGACCTGCATAAGGCCAGAAGAGCAGACCCTAAATCGGTCCGTACTGGTCGAGCAAAAGTAGAGAAGAGAGAAAAGAACCAAAGGAAAGCCTAGCACGAAAATTTAGATTCCCGCATGCGTGGGAAGCCTTTCACACAATTTTATATACAATATTTTACATTGCATTATATTGCATAGCAAATTCTTATATAATGAAAGAGGCTACAATATTCCACTGATCGCCCCCAGGGGCCCAGTGTAGAGGGGAGTGCCAGCACTAAACGAACCTGAGGGCACAAGGACAT
The DNA here is from genome assembly GCA_023313725.1 of Lithobius niger. NCBI lineage: Eukaryota > Metazoa > Arthropoda > Chilopoda > Lithobiomorpha > Lithobiidae > Lithobius > Lithobius niger. The sequence goes on from JAHWFP010194572.1 coordinate 57,578, forward strand.
CAGATGCAAGACAAGCCTAAGGGGTCAAGTTGATAAACGCCAGGACGATGGGGATAATAATATGAGGGACCCATGTCCCAACGAACCAAGGCCCATCGTGTAACGGCGCCAGGAGGTAAGCTCTGCCCATGGCCAACAGGCAAATCGAGGACTGGCAAGTTCCGTCACTTTAACATAGCTGAATGAATGCTAATGCAATAGTCTCTTTTAGTGTTGCTATTCTACATCTAGAAATAAAATGTGAAAATTTTAGAAACGACACGAAGAAGTTGACATCCGTAGTTGCTATTCATACTCTTGTTTAAATGATGTATGACCGTTTCGCCGAATCCCGTTTTGCTGAATTGTATTCCTAGGGAATCCTAGGATAAATCCAACCCTTGTTTATTTTCATTATTATTTGGTAGGTTTCTCAACACGAAGCAGATGTACAAACTATATATTCAAGTCTTTTGATGGCCTGCAAACGTTTCAGCTCATATCTACAGACAATAGGTTTGTTAATAGGGTGTGGTATGATGATGACACTAGTCTATTTTCATGAAGACACTACCTGATGTCGACACTAGGTTAGGTTGATGGATTGATGAAGAAATAAATGCAACCTAATATCGCAACTACTCCTTAAATATTGTGTGTTTAAGAAAGATATTCAAGACATTTCGAC
>JAHWFP010194574.1:0-46242 GCA_023313725.1 Lithobius niger
TGACACAACTTTGGTTTGTAGACGTACGTTTCAGGACTGTGTCTATTAATTCCCGAGCTTTTTTTTGGTTTTGAGGAGAGGGAGCTCGGTTTGGCAGAGGGCCACGGTTTGGGGTGCGCCCACTCAAGGTGTGTTTGCAGCCCCTGCAGCATCAAAACCTAAGGTGTGGGCGTGATTCCCTGACACTCGTTATTTTTTCTTGTCCCAACAAAAATAACAACAACAACAAGAGATTGTAGTCATATTAAAGAAGTGTTCATAAGTCCCTGGTCCTTGTTAATACCTAAATTTTAAACAAAGATTTTGAAAATCGGTTCTTTGGCTCTATCTAGACGTGAGCAAAATTTGCCCAAGAAGAAGGACATTTAGCTGTTCAGATCCCTCAATTATCTTCCAAACGTTTTTGTAGGGAGGAACGAAGTGCAGCATGCAAGAACCCAAATCACCAAGAAATGTATCCCAAGACATGCTGCAGACATCTGCACATTGCAGGGTAGATGCCAGACATTGCTGCACTTTTATCAGCCAACTTTGGGATTACGAGATTCTAACTCGGCCACTAAGTGCAAAGCAGTTCCCATGTACTACTTTTTGCGAAGCCCCTAGCATTGCTAAGACAGTTCAACTCATAAAATGAAAGTCCTAGACATCTGAACTTTGTTCTGTAGATAGATCTTTTCACACCTAATCTATAAAGCTAAACTCCATTTAAATGGGTCAAATAATTTCATAGCTATTCAATTAAACCACGTGCTCGCCAAAATGTTGTTGTTGCTACGGCCATATTCACTGCCAGAATCTCCACATCGGCATTGCTAATGCAGGCAGGAGATGAAGGCTGTTGTACAAATCCATGGGCATTGGTGATCCTATACATGTGGTGAGCACACCATGGCGAGCCTTCGAAAAAAGTGGTGAAATCAACTTTTCTGTCTTTCCAACAGTGTGGGTATCATGAAACTGGAAGTGCCGATACGTCATGACCCCCACGCATTTTAAACATATCCCTAAATCAGTTTACACCATATGAGCTGAGCTATTCACGAAATACATCTCGTGGGTAAGGCAGAGCATCATTGTGGTTGTTGCAGGTACCCCTTCAGAAGGTGTTTTCTCCCTAACCAGTGGTGTGGGTATTCCGAAACTCTGTAACATACTGCATCTCGGCCCACCACACATTTCAATCCTATCTGCCTGTGCACACCGTTTGAACTATTTGTGAAAAACATCACATGGGCATGCCAGAACCGCACAAGTATAACGGGTACCCGTTTCAGAGGGTGATTTCTCTTGAACCAACAGTTTTGGCATCATGATGCTCAATGGAGATATGCATCTCCTCCCATGTGCATTTTAAGCATTCTACAAGTCCATGTGCACTCTGTGAGACGTGGTTAAATCGACTTTTCTGTTTAACTAGCAATGTGCACATCATTAAAAACTCGGTCTGCTAATGCATCTCATCCCCTGCGTTTTTAAAGTCTCTCACTGGTTTCGTGAGTGGAGCTATTCACGAAAGACGTCTTGTGAGTAAGCCAGAATAACATTACAAGTGTTACGAGTAACCTTCTGAGGGTGATTTCTCCCAAACCAGGCATGTGGACATCCTGAATCTCAGAGGTGGAATGCATATCATCCCCATGCACATTTTAGGACAATCCAAAAATCCATGCACGACCTGTGAGCCAAGTTTATCATGAAAAACATCGCCTGACAAGCAATAATTGCATTATGTGTGTTACGGGAACCGCTTCAGAAGTGGATTTCTCTCAAATTAGCAGTGTAGGCATCACGAAGTTCGATAGAGGCACGTCATCTCATCCCGCAAGCATTTTAAGCATGTACACAAGTTGGTGTTATCCTTGTGATCTGCGCTATTCCCACAAAATGTCATTGGTCAAGACCGAAAAAATGGGAAAGTCCAACTAACCTCATCACATTGCTAACCATAGAAAAATGACACAAGTATTACATTTCTTGATAACTACCTTTGAAAATTGGTAGCCCGGGACATCGTGTCCGCCCAAACCAATCTAGCATATTACCGAAGCGTAGCTCTTTTCACTGTGGCTCTACAGGCAGTCAGAATATTTAACATAGCGTTTCCATAGTAGTCTACTTGAATTCAGGTTCGCTAAATAGCCACCCTCGTGATAGGTCTGGAGTTTTGAAAATTTACGGATGCCCCATACGATTTCTCTTGTTTGAAATTTCCAAGTTAGAAGTGGCTAGGATGCTTGGTTTGGGATTGGCAATTTTGATCGCATTTCGAGTCCTGGGCGCACCCAGATAAAAAAGAAATTCTGCAGAAAATCCGCCAAAGAAATCTGCAGGAAAACTTCAGTAATAATCTGCAGTTATTTAGCCATTTTTAGAAGATTTGAATCTGAAGTTTTCTGCATACATGAATGTAAAGTTTTTCTGCAGATGATGAACTAAATAAAAAAAATCATATTAGCTGCTAATTTAGACTCAGGGAAATTTGTAGAAATTATTTATTATTATGTACTTAATAACCCATATCTATTCTATAGAACAGAGCACAAACTTTTCTATTATACGGTAGGCGACGACGAGTATAAGTTTGAGTTTTATTATAAGGAACCTCGGCCCAAAGCCAGGCGAAAACGAATTGAATTGAATTTTATTTCTGAGGGCCTCGGCCTTTTGCCACGCGCCTAAATACAGAAAACACAATACCAGCAAAACTGCGCTAGACCACGAACTTCACAGTACTCCACACCTACAAACATTGCCAACACTTACTAAGGACAGAGAAGTTTACTTCAAACCAGCTCGTGAGAACTGAGTGGAACAAGGAGTAACGTGGGGAAGTGGAGAGAAGGCTGGCTAACGCCTGAATGCGCGATTCCACCTGAATGCGCGATTCTCTAACAAAGTTTGCTACTGCACGCAGTCTGTGACCCGTCCTTGCAGACTTCTGGAGGGAGAGAAGGCTACCCATGTCGTGTGCTGTCTGTATGTAGACAAACAACCTCAACCTCTGTACCTGTAGAACCACACATTCAAAAGGTACATGCTCAGCTGTCAGCGGCAAACGGCAGGCTACACAGGCTGCAGACTCGGAAAACCCCATTCTGTGTCTATGAGCGCTAACGCGAAATTGCACAAACGCGAAATTGTCTGCCCAATCCAAAGTCATTCAAGGGGGATACCAAAGAGCAGCTGGGCTGAAGGCTATACAAGGAACGACCTGTAGCTGCTGCAGCCCATTCGTCATTCCACTCTGCCAAGAACCACGCCCGCAGGGACGGCCCTTAGATCCCGGGTGGGTGACCGTGGAGGTACCCGCATCAAGCTCCCGGGCAGCAGCTCTGGCTAGTCCATCATCTTGCACGTTCCCAGCTAAGCCGGCATGTCCCCACACCCATTGCAGACTAACAAGGCCACGGCTGGTGCAGTACTCAGTTTGAGACACGCTTCATAAACAATAGGATCACATAAGACAGAAGACTCAATCACCTTTCGTATAGCACCAATAGCAGCCAGCGAATCAGTAAGGAGAGTAAAGGATGGCAACTCCAAGTCTAGTGCTACGTCTGAAGCTACAGAGATATGCAGAGTTTACACATGGCGCTCGAAGAGATGGACTGAAGCTTGCGGCTGTGGACAAAATTTTCAAAGTTGGAACAACTATCCCACACCACCTGTGAGCGTGTCTTTACAGCACGAAGCATTGAAAAAAACCTCACACCACTTGGTGATTTGGTGCTACTTTGTTCTGTGTGTAGTGGATGCACGGTGCAGTGTTTTTGGTGTAGTATTTGGTGCAGTGTTGTGGTTTGAAGGGGTGATTTGGTGTGGTGGCTTGGCACGGGGAGTTTGGAGATTTTCTGTTTTGAATTTGGTGTTATTGTTTGACAGTCGGTTGCTAAGTTAGTAGTTACGTTATTTCGTTGTTTTATTGATTCATTTTGTATGGAGCGTACGACTGCGGGTGAGGGGTCCGGACAATAAATTGAATTGAAAGAATCCGTGTTTCAGCTGAACTCATATAGTTTTAAACCAAACTAAGTAGTGTTCTTAATTTCGAGGCCTGGAAGCTAGAAACGAAAGAATAGAGAATTTATTTCGTAGATTCAAGCTTTCAGAGCTGAGCTGAATTGTTTCGAAGTGAGCAGCAAAAATTGACTGCATGCGTAAACCTTTGTAGCGCGATGTCTTAGCCATAAATAAGGTACATGGATTACAAACCAAAACGACAAGTGTGCCGTAAAAAAAGGGGTTTATGGTTGAAGTTTCACTTTACTTGGTAAAATGGGATGATATTTACTGACGAATTTCAATTTAAATAATCAAATGTACAATTGAGACAATTGCACCTGTTTAAGTGCTGTTGTACTTTACCAATCATATATTTAAAACGTAAAGTACAACAGCACTTAAACAGATGCAATTTTATCAATTGTACATTTGAATATTTCTATTAAAAATCATCAATTTTTATCCGTGTACATTTTAACAAGTAAAGTGAAACTTCAATCATATAACTCCCTTTTTTACGGCACACTTGACGTTTTTATTTATAGTTCAGCGTACAAACTGAATAACAGACTACAGAAATTGTGCAGATTTTAACTTCAGCTTTGTATCCCATAACCTATGAAAGAACTGTTATGACTACGGAGGTCATAACGTTAGTCCTAACAATTTTTTAAGTATGTTGATTTGTTAAAAACATATTTAGATAGTTCAAATAAATATCCATAAATTATTAATCGAGAATAGTTTTATATTTTATTAAGTTTTATATGTATGGAGTTTTGTTGCTTACACTATAGAAAAATTTGAAAGTAAACCATACTTCATATGTGCCAAGGGCTCAGAATGTACAATAACTGCAGACATTCTGCAGATTTTGCCTTGTTGAGAGTGAACAACAGACTGCAAATATTCTGTGGACTTTAACTTCAGCTTGTTGATTGAACAACATATTTAAGAAATTTTTCAGATTCTATCTTCAGCTTGCTGAGAGTGAATACATGCTATGCAAATTCTACTAATTTTACCTTCACTTAGCTGAATGTGGACAAAAGACAGAAGAAATTGTGCAGAACATTGCAGTTTTTCTGCAGAAACTAAATTTTCTGCAGACTTTAGCAGATTTCTTATATGGGCAAAAACCACTGCAGTCGTGTGCGAGCTGATGAGCACATCTTCCCACAATTTGTGTGCCGTGGTTTAAGGGCCAAAAACTGGTGTTCCTTGTGATGGTGATGTGCATGTCCAATACCAGGAGTTCATATGCCGATTTCCAAATTATGAATGCTGACTCTTTTTTTGGAACATAGCCGCTCTGAAAATGAGTGTTTGATCATTCATAAAAAAAATCCGGTATCAAACAATAAAGCCATGTTTCGTAACTCTACAGAAACATTGTTTTAAGGCACTAAATTTCCATAAAGCAAGTGTTTCATCCCACAATAAAATACGGCATTAATAATAGACTTTCCAAAATCTGAGTGCCAGTCCTCAAAAAACATAATAAAAGCAAGGTAACTGATTTTAAAAAAGCAAATCAATAAGTGCTACAGGAAAAGCAGAACAATGTTTCGAAAATCGTCAATTTTCGTGATCAGGTTTTTAAAAATTAAAACATGGCAAACGCCATTGAGTCATCCTATGTTTAAAAATGAAGACAAAAGTAATTAAAAAAGATAAAAACAAAAAACCGCCATTACTCCTCTCAGAAGAGGCAGAAACGGTGGCCAAAAAACACAACCCGATCTGCTCTTTTGGAAACCCAAATCGCAACGCAAGGCGTATGCAAATTGGGTCACATGTTTCATTAGGCATAATCCATTTCTTAGAGCTATGGGGGTTGCATTGTGTGCCTAGATTAAGTATCAAGTTTGGTGTTTTTATTACAGGAAAATATTCTTTGCGATATTAATTGTCGCGCAATAAGTGGTTATGTACAGGCGGTTAATGCGTGTGTATTACAAACGTTTCGAGGCTAATACGAGCTCTAGTTTGTTTTTCTTGAAACAAGATTTGGACCTTGTCCAATGCGGGAGTGCGGCCTGTTGCAAATTGGTAAGCTGACACGCCTAGTGTAAAAGGCTATGTTATACTAATGAATTGTACTCGACCCTTAATTTAAATTTACCTTTAGGATGTCATGCGTTCTTTTAATTTTTGAAGTGATCGTCCTACGTATGTGGTAGGGCAAGTAGTTTCCGAACAGGGGGTTTGATAAACACTATTGCGTGTAACGAGTACGTCGTCTGCTCTGTTATTATTTTTATTTTTGTGATAGCCCATTGGGGGTAACCTGGACAAAATTAGGAGAAAGCTGAAAATTGGCACACGCATACATTTCATCATCCTGAGCAACATATCAAAAGTCGCCAAGATTCCTACCATTGCTTTCGCTGCTGTCTTGAAAAAATGGCCGCTATCTTAGACAAAATAACGTTTTTTGGCTGTAACTCTTTACCCATCAACAAATCAAAATCATAATGTGAAGCAAAACTGTTTAGCACACAATTCTGGACAGGAAAGGTGATATACACCTTTTACATAAAAGCAACCATTGAACCCCAAAATCGTATTTAAAGTATATCACCCTAATTCGTGCGAATGTTCCTTTTTTCAATTGGTTTGTATCTTGATTTTCGTGTTTAAGTTGCACTTGTGAGCCCCCTAATAGCACGAAATGGACAAACTTAAGATTTTCTGAAAGGTGTGGATCTATTCTTTCTATCAATCCTAATCGAAATTGTGTAACGAAGATTGGAACCATCCATAGCTCGTTTAAAGGGTAGTTGTAATTGGTGTAGCAGCTAGTTTCAATCTCTAAGCGCTATTGTAATGCTCATATTTGTATTTATATCTAAGTTAAACAATTTCGGTTAGGATTGATGGAAAGAATAGATCTCCACCTTTCAGAAAATTCGAAATGTATCCATTTCGTGCTTTTACAAGGCTCGCAACCACGCACTCACTCTTGATAGGTGAGGAGTGAAAAGAAAAGTCAAAACGTCAATCAAGATGTAATAAAGAGGCGGATTAGATTTTATTGGGGTAAAGGTAGATTTTATTGGCAGATTTTTTTGGGCGTAATAAAGAGGTTAAAAGGTTTTAACGAAGGTGAGAGAGGGGTACGATGAGGAAAACATTGAGTGGGAGAAAGAATGATACAAGGTAATTGTCAACATAAGTTGTAATAGTAATAGACAAGATACTTTTAAAAGGGCATTGTTACAGAGATGACTGTTGTGGATTTGCCATAAAGAAACACTCTATAGCATTAGGTAGAATGCAGAACGACTGGGCCTAAAAGCGACGTTTATAGGGGTGAGTGAGCTATGAGTGGCGACGAGGCAGGGGGCTTAAAGGCACCACCTGACACACAATACTAAAATAGTGAACCAGAAAGCTGCATGGAAATGGTCTTAAGTTCTCCGATGCATACAATAATTATGGTCTCAGGAGTTGGTTCAATGCAAATTGCTGCATTTTAGACATTCTTTGAAGTATTTTGATAAAATAAAATCCTTTACATTCAGGATAAAATACCATATGAGTCGCTACAGAACAGAAATTTTAATAACATGCATTGTTTTTAATCTACAACAAGAAACGTTGTGCAAATTTGTAATGTTTCAAACCATATCGTAAATAAATTCATCACTACTATTTTCTACAAGTTGGTAATATTTATAACCTCATATCTCAGGATTGGTTTTCCGTTTGAATTTCATTAGTCGATCAATTAGAAACTGAGATATGATTTTTTAGGCAAATGTTGTAATTTGCCATCTTTTTTCCAAGATGGCGGCGAAAGCAATAGCGGGAATCTTATGGACTTTTGAAATGTTGCTCAGGATGATGTTGTTAGAGGGCTCGCAAGAGCAATTTGAATTCGAAAATCAAAATACGCTTTTGCCGCTATGCTATTATCTCTTAACCTTTAAACGGGTGTAGGATGGTCCCTATCTAACTAAGACGATTTCGATTAAGATTGATAGAAAGAATAGATCCACATCTTTCAGAAAATCTTAAGTTTGTCCATTTCGGGATATTAGGGGGCTCACAAGAGCAATTTGTACACGAAAATTGCTATACAAATCAATTGAAAAAGGAACATTCGCACGAATTAAGAGTGATATACTTCAAATACGATTTTGGGGTTCAATGGTTGCTTTTACGTAAAAGATGTATGTGACCGTTCCTGTCCAGAATTATGTGCTGAACGAATTTGCTTCACATTATACTTTTGATTTGTTGACGGTTAAAGGGTGACAGCCAAAAAACGTTACTTTTTCCAAGATGGCAGCCATTTTTTCAAGATGACGGCGAAAGCAATGGCTGGAATCTTGGGGACTTTTGACATGTTGCTCAGGATGATGAAATGTAGCTATGTACCAATTTTCAGCTTTCCCCTAATTGTGACTCGGTCAAGTCCTAATTTGACTGGGCTATGATGCATGGTCAGTTACTTAATGTTTTGATGCCTGTATTAGAGAAGTCGTATGTTATTAATACCAAGCTTCTTCCTAAGTGCTCCAGCGATACCTACAAAATAAGGCAGAGCAATGAAATTGGTTGGTGGGGTGAGGGAGGTTGGATTTCAAAGCCTTGGAAATGAATCTGTTGACAAACCCGAGTGGAAACTTATTTTTTACGTATTTCTGCAGGGTGTATTGAAATTCGTGCTGTAGTAGATCAGCTTCATTACTGGTATGAGAAACATGTTGTAGTTGACGAGGTTAAACGTGTTGTTTGTCATACCAGTAATGCTGATCTACTGCAGCACGAATTCCAATACATCCTTCAGAAATACGTTAAAAATGGGTTTGCATTCGTGTATATCAACAGATTAATTTCCAAGTTTTTGAAAACCAATCCTCCTCCCCCACCAACCAATTTCATTGTTCTGCCTTATTTTGAAGATATCACTGAAGCACTTAAGAAGAAGCTTAGTATTAATAACATCTGACTTGTCTCAAACAGGCATCAACACATTAAGCACCTGACCATGCATCACGGAAATAAAAACAATATCAGATCAGTGGACATACTCTCTACATGCAGTACTGTTCATTGAATCCCCTGTTTGGAACCTACTTGCCCTGCCACGTATGTAGGACATTACCTTTAAAACCAAAGAGAATGCAATGCATCCCAGAAATCAAACTTTAAATTAAGGGTCGGACCAATTCATTAGTACATCATAGCCTTTCTACAGGCACGTCACCAGAACGATTCATAACAGGCCACACCTCCGAATTAGAAAAGGTACAAATTTTGTTTCAAGAAAAACAAACTAGAGCTTTTATTAATTTCAAAACGCTTGTATTCCACACGTGTAAATTGACTGTACATAACCATTTAGTATCTGACATTAAATACCTTAAAATATATTTTCCTGTAATAAAAAAACTTAAACTCGGCACGTTGTCCAGGCACACAGTGCAACCCCGCTAGCTCAAAGAAATGGATTATGGCTATTGAAACAAGTGACCAAATTTGCATACACATTGTCTTGCGACTTGGTTTCCCCAAAGGGGAGGTCGGGTTGTGTTTTTTGGCCATCGTTTCTTCTCTTGTGAGACGAGTAATGGTGGTTTTGGTTTTTATCATTTTTAAATTACTGTTGTCTGAATTTTTAAACATAGGATGAGTTAGTGGCATTTGCCATGATTTAATTTATTAAAACCTGATGACGAAAATTGACAATTTTTGAAACATCATTCTGCTTTTCTTGTAGCACTGCTTGGTGTTCTTTTTAATAATAAGGCCTCAAAAAAGCACTTAGTATTGAATTTTCACTGGATATGGCACAACATGTAAATAATAACTAACCGTGCACTTATCATTTTCGTGTTGTGCAAAATCCAGTGATAATCTGGGTATTTAATCAAGGGAAAACGTCATGTTCTATCAATGTAGGTGTTAAACCCAAAAGTTCTTTAAAAATGTAAGGAACAATTTTTTAAGATCAAAAATCCAATTCGAAGCCCTAAAATTTTCCGTGTTCTAAATTCTACCTTTCCTTCAGTGTAGTCATGATGTAACACAAAAACTTCTACATACTTTTACGATAACTTTTTCGTGTCTACTAGAGATGTGCTTCACTCGAAAAACTCGAGCCTAGCTTAGTACTCGGCTCACTGCTCATATCATACAGGAAAAATTCGAATCCGATGAAAAAACAACAACTTGGCTAATTTTAGACTGATTTTGACATTTCAAAATGCAAATATCATCATATCGACTAAGGCTTTCCCGTGATGCAGATGAAAAGCCATTCGCTCAGCCCATCTGAAGTTCTACCCTTTAAACTATAAAATTATGCTTCATGCAGTCTTCATCCAGTTAAGCTCCATCTTAGTTGTTACTTACTATTCTAACAAATGAAAGACAAAATTGCCAACAAAATATATTCAACAAATAATCGAACTCGATACTTGACTCTTCTGTTGTAAACTCGACTTGGCTTGACTCGATTTAAAATTATTCTTTTCGTACACCCTTAGTGACGACTATAAAGGATTGTTCATAATTTTTCTTTTTCTCCTTAGAAATTCCTAAAATAAGACGACTTTTTTTAAAATTGAAATTGAATTTTGGACTTTTACACTTTCTGTTACTTTAAATTAAAAACAGCCTAATCACAGTATACATAAACAGTCCAGTACAGCTCCTGTCAAGTACAGTTTTTAATTTAATGAGTTCACAGTGTAATGGATTACTTTCTTTTACTTAACAAACAAATAGTTTGGCCTACAAATTTAAGGTTATATGTTTTATGGCTCACCCCGATGAGAAAGTATTTCGGTAAGCTATGATATTATTATTATTAATATTATTCCCACATTCTTAAATGAATTACCACCAGACATTAGACAAAACTTATAGAATAAAAATATTAGGACACGTATAAAAAATGGATGAATGAGACACAATTGGAAACCTAATATGTTTACCATTGCTGTACTTGGGGTCATAAATACAACGGCTCTATTGATGGAAGTTATCCTTTTTTCGTTGATTATTATGTAATTTTGATTGTAAAATTATTGCTGTAATGTTTTCTCTTTCTTTTTATAATGTGTGCATCTGTTAAGATGCTCTCTTTGTTATTAAGTAAAATTGGGGTTAATCAAAAGAGTTTCTTATTATTATTTTCTATAGCCTATATTAATATTTATTGCCAATATTTCTTAATTTTGCAATTTAATGAGTACTAATAATGTGGGCATTTTACGGCAAATAACTTTATTTTTAATGTATATTGTTTTTTTATATTAATTTTTGTAAAGTCTACTAATGTAAATAGGGCTAATTGTTTTATAAGCACTGCGTTTTTGTGAATTTTACAATACTTAATGTTTTTTTATAAATGATGTTTGTGATAGTAACACTTTTCATTGTAAACATATTTATTTATTTTAAGGCAATTATTATTAACATTGTTTTAACTAGTTTGAAAGTATCATTATTAGTTTAAATATTTATGCAAGCAATTCGTGTATTTAATCAAAGATACGTAAGGTTATACAGGACGTAAAAGGCAAGGGCTCAAGGTGGGTTATATAAATACGGATGCTTACGTATTTATGTTGCCTTTTGGACTTATATGTCAGACAGCCTGAGCGGGGAATCAAACCCCTGACCTTTGAAATCGCATGCCGAAGCCCTACCGCTGAGCCATATTGACACGGCCTTTGACAAGACATGTCGGTATAGCTCAGAGGTAGGGCCTCTGCCTTTGATTTCAAAGGTCGTGTGTTCGATTGCCCACTCAGGCAGTCTGACATATAAGTTCAAAAGGCAATGTAAATAGGTTTGCATCCGTATTTATATGTGTGTTTTGCTGTACGTATATTGCTGTTCATACAAGTTCAACTGAAATTCAAGCCAGTCTTATCACAGTAAAGTATTATATATATATATTATATTATATTATTATATTGTTATAGTGGTACAATAAATATGGTACAAGAAGACGAAATTATTACATACCAAACATTTTAAACAGAATTCCCAATGATTATTGATTTTTAATAATAAAAATGAATTAATATTGAAATTAAAGGAATTTTTGTTAAGTGAAATAATTTGAAATGTGTTTTTTTTTATAAACCATTAATGTTGAAATGAATTCAATTATTTTGTGTATATTATGTGTATACTCAAACAATTTTTTTATAAACTTCGAGCAATTTGTATGCAATAAATTATTATTATTATTATAAGAGGAAAGTGAGCAATACCAGAGGAAAGTGAGCAATATAGCAGAAACAGAAACATTGAAATATTCGGAGTAGAAACCGAACAGAATGAAGACTTAAGAGACACTATACATCGATTAGCCGACACCATCGACGTTCATGAGTTCCGTGACACTTGGATCGATAAAGCTCACAGACTCCCATCAAGAAATAAAAACAGAACCCCAACAATTTTGATACAATTTAGGAACAGAGTTAACAGAGACCATTGGCTTGAGTGTAAGAAAAAAAATAAAAATATCACGAATAATGACGTCTTTGGAAATGGAAATCAAGAAAAAATTTTTATAAACGAGCACCTGACCAGTTTCTATAAAACACTCCTATGGAAAACAAAGCAAGAGTTACAGAGCACTCATAGATATATATGGTTCAAGGACGGCAAAATAAACGTCAAAGAAAACGAAAAATCAAGATTTGTGCACCACATAAAAAGTGAAGAAGACCTTGAAAAAATAGTGAAAAAGATACCCACATCTAAACCTACTTTACAAGCCTCAGGAATTTCAGAGCAAACAAGTGAACCCGACACACAAGCATCTTCATAATTAGTGATTCTGGGGATTATTTAAACAGTGTGTGCGATAACTTTGATGACTTAAAGAAATGTCTGATTTATAATGAAGCCGAGAAAATTAAGTGCATACACACAAATATTCGAAGCTGCAAGCTTAACTGGGACTCTTGGCTTGCAGAATTTGAAACGGCAGGAATTTGTTGGGATGTGATTATTTTCACGGAAATTAATTTAAATGAAGATGAGGCGAAACTTTTTAACATGAAGAACTACACTAAATACATCAATTGCAGAAAAAATCAAAAAGGTGGTGGTATTTTAATTTTCATAAATGAATTAAAAATACATAATATCAATTGTACCAACATAAAAATTGATGAAAATGACGCTATCATCTGCACCTTTAATTTAGGAAAAGAATGTATTGAATTGATAGCCCTTTATAGGAAACCATCATCAAGCAGGATAAATTTTATAAAAAAATTAAAAATGCTTCTCAACACTAAAAAGTCAAATAACAATATTTTGTTGATTGGTGACTTTAATTTGAATGTTTTGGAGGGCTTTCAGGATCATACAGAAAAATATGATATTGAGAAATTTGAGAATTGTATGGCATCCTATGGACTCTCCCAATTCATAAATTCCCCAACTCGGGAAGAATGCAGGCAGAATAAAATTGTTAAATCTTGTATTGATTTGATTTACGGAAAAACAAAATCTTGGACCTGTGCATCTTTCGTGGTCAAAATCAAGCTCGCAGACCACTATTTTACAGCTATACAACTATGTAATAATAAGGATACAAAATTTTTAGCCAGAAACAATGAATCCGAGGTTGTAAATACCTTTTACAACCAAAAAGGAATTATCAAGCAACTCAACGTGCAAAACTGGGAATTTTTAAATAACTTTAAGGACCCAAATCTGATGTATGAGGCAATTGAACAAACGATAAATAATATTTATGAAAGAAATAAAAGATTTAAAAAAAATCCTGAACAGGAACCAAAACAAGGTCAGCATAAAACGTACAAAACAGAATGGATGAACCATGAACTATTAAAAAAAATAAATAAAAAAAATAAAATGTGGTCTAAATTATCTAAACAAAGTAACCCTCCTACTGCGCAAATTGAACTTTATAAAAGCTTGAAAAATAAACTTAACCTCGAAATAAAAGCTGCAAAACAAAATTATTACCAACAATATTTCAAAAAAAATAAAAATAACAGCGCTAAAATTTGGGAAAAAATAAACGAAATTGGTGGTAGAACTAACAAAAAAAGTAAAAAAAATAGAATTGATGAAACAATTCGTTCGTCTTTCCCACTTGTCGGCAACTCTGTTATTGCTAATCAGTTTGCTTGCTTCTTTAAACAGGAAGTTCCAGAACTTAAAAAGCAGAAAAAAATACAAATGGCCAGGAGAAACTTAAATTCTTATGGAAGCATAAATAAAAAAGTGATTGCACATAACGCCCCTGTTATGAATAAGATAAACAACACAATTCAGATTATTAAACCAAACCATTTTGAGATCATATCGATTATTAATAATTTAAAAATAAAGAGTTCCTGCGGTTATGATGGTTTTTTCCTAGACCATTTTATTCAATCAAAGGAAAAAACAGCGCAATTTTTGGTTGCACTCATCTCTGTCATTATTGACTCAGAAATTTGGCCTTCTAAACTTAAAAGGCAGATAACTAGACCAATTTTTAAAAAGGGAAAAAAAAATGATTTTTGTAACTATAGACCAATTGCACTACTTCCTGTACTCGATAAAATCATTGAAAAATTTTTTGCAAACAAAATTTTAGGCTTTCTCTCAAAATACAAACTTATAAACAGGTGTCAATTTGGCTTCCAACCCAAAATGGGCACTTTGGATGCCTTAAGCAACATTAATAATAAAATTAACACTGCCCTTCATGATAGCAAACATGTAGGTACAATTGCAATCGATCTGAAAAAAGCATTCGATACCCTAGATATCGAAATTCTTGGGAAAAAATTATTTAACATTGGCATTAGAGGTAAACTGTTGGGAATTTTACTAAGTTTCCTGTTGGAAAGAGAAAGTAGCGTGAAAGTTGGTGAGGATCTAAGTGATTGGTACAGAATGCAATATGGAGTCCCGCAAGGCTCTGTATTAGGCCCAATTTTGTTCATTATATATATAAATGATATTACTGAGATTACTCTCCATTCGAGCATTTGTTTATATGCAGACGATATTTTCCTCCTTTCTATTCACAAAAAGCAGGACATTATGATAAAAAATTTACAATGTGATTTCGATAAAATAAGTAACTACCTGCGCGATAATGAACTTTTTATTAGTCAAGAAAAGACAATGTTCATGCATATAACCACTTCCCACACTGCCAGGCTTAACTGTAAAATATATTTACATTCTGAATCATGTTCCTTAACAGCTCCATGCAACTGTACATCTCTGAAACAAGTATCTAATCTTAAATATCTCGGAGTTACTCTTGATGACAACTGGAAGTTCGACCAACATATTGATGAAATTATACGAAAAATCAGAGCAACTATTCCTTCACTTTACATGGTAAGATATTTCCTGGATAAAAACTGCAAAATTTGTCTTTTTGATGCTTGGGTCATGTCAAATGTTAGGTATGCTTGTACAATCTTTGGTTCCACTTCCACATGTCATTTGACCCGCCTACAAAGGATCTTAAATAAAGCAGCCAAAGCACTCTTTAACTTACAGGAAAAAACCACACAGGAGGTAACACGCGAAAATAGGCTACTAACTTTTATGAACCTTTATAGGCTTACAATTGTTTACAACAATTTCTTTGACAAAACATATCAAATAAGAATCGACAGACCACTAAGAAATAACAATGCATGGTTAAAAACACCAACTTGGAGGAATTCCTATGGCAAGAGATGCAATGCGCATATTGTTCCCTCGATTTTAAATGAAATTCCAAAAAATATAAGGGACAAATTATCACATAACAACATCAAAAAGATAATTAAAGAATGGATTCTTACTGAATAAAGAGTTATTAACAAGGCTCATATTTCAACAAGGCTCGTATTTCAACACCATGTAATAAAAAAAATATACATTAAAAAAAAAAAAAGTTAAGAAATCTTGATTCTCTAAATGGGGAATCCAAGTGCGGATTGATGGTAAATCCTGACTTGTATAAATTTTCACAACATTAGAAAATTAAAAACTAAAACTAAAAACCTTTAAAGTAAATGCATTATAACAATTTAACAAATAAATAAATAAATAAATGAATATATGGATAACCTGCAGAATGTTACACTAGCCTACTACAAATTGATGCAAGTTAATATTACTCTGTATTGTTATGATTATTTATTTTTTTTTTTTTTTCTGTTTTTGTATTGTTTTGTATTTTTGTGCTGCCTCTCATACAAGCTCTCGAGCTTCGAGAATTTTTGTGCAATAAAGTATTATTATTATTATTATTATTATTATTGTTGTTAATAATACCAGGTGGCGTACTCGCTAGATCGCAGAATTTTGTGCTTCGATATTCATGTGATTTTAAGACGATTTAACTACAATAACCGAGGATGGAGGTACAGCAAAGTAAAACGAAGCATTGGAGAGTGTGCAAAAGAAACAGAATTCATTTTGGTCCAGCACATGAGTACAAGGTGTGTTATCCAATTCTAAACTTTAGAATCGACGAAAATTTTAGGCGCGGAAATGAGGAATTTGTTGTTATGTCATAGATGAACGGGAGCATTCATTCACATATGAAGATGGAGGCACACGTAAGCAGTGTTTTCAGAAACTTAAAAAATCAACTGCATTTGAAAACGTGCACGACAGCAGTGCATTCGGATATTAGAGATTTTTGACGATGTCGTGATGTCAGGATAGCGAGAACGTAATCAAAACTACGGAAGGAGACTGTATTTGTTGTGCAAAATGCAAAGGCACTACAACTGCGCTGGTCTTACTATTTAAAAAATCATGGCAATGGGAGAAAAGAAAAAACTAGAAATGCAAAAGATGTAGACGTGGACAAAGTAATTCACAAACAATTGAGGATGTTGGAAATCAAACTAACGAGGATGAGGAAGACGGCGAAAATACATAGAATATAGCAGATGCGACGAAAATAGAAGAAAGGGGTGAAGCAGTAGCATAGCACGAATTGAAATAAAACTAAATGAACTCAAAATAGACAACGAAAAAATCTTGGAAGGAATGAAATTCATGGAAGAGAAGTATTAAGAAATGAGAAAGGAAAATAAGGAAATAAAGAAAGAAAACACTGAACTAAAAAGAAGGTTTGACGTCATAGAAGAAAAATTGGGGAAGCTTGACAATGAAGAAAAAAATGAACAACCGAAATGAAAATCACCATAAATAAAATACAACAAAACCAAAATTAAACTGAGCAGTATGCAAGGAACAAAAATATATAAATCTTCCGTGTGGAAAATGCAAAAAACGAAGACATGAAACACACCATATACAGACTATCGGACGGTCCAGGCATACAAAGCTTCAAAGAATGGCACATAGGCAAGGCACACAGGTTGCCTACGAAGAAACAGGACAAGCCAGAAACAACTGTCGTACAATTCAAAAGCAGGGAGTACAGAGATGCATGGCTGTACGGCAAAAAGGAAGAATCACAAACGAAGACATCTTTAAAAATGAAAACATGGTGTAAATTTACGTCAACGAACATGCAACACCATTCTATAAGTCACTCATCTGGAGAGTAAAACAAGAATTAAAACAGTTCGTCAAATTTAAAGAAGGGAAAATACACCTACAGAAAGACGAATGACAAATACAAGTGTACATAACTAAAAGTGAACAGGACCTTGGAAACTTAATTAATAAAATCAGGGTTGAAGAAAAGAATACTGCCAACAAAATAAACAATGGAAGAATACGAACCAATGAATGCCGTTTTTGAAAGTGTTGCAAAAATGGAGGAAGGAATAATTTTATAGTTCTGTTTGTATCAAATGCCTTCACGTTAACATTAGAAGACGCAAAACTAACTGGGACACATTCCATTTGGATATTACAATGTGTGATATTGTATGGGATGTTATTGTGCTAACCGAAATTAACCTGAAAATGGATGAACTTTCAAACTATCACATTAACAAATACGACAAGTACGATATCTGCAGGATAAACCAATGAGGAGGTGGCATCCTACTTTTTATAACGAAAAACAAAATTGATAATACTTTTTTTGAAAATTTTAAGATTGGCAGAAATGATGCACTTGATGCATCATTAACGAATAGCGTATTTATTTCGTAAATGCAGGCTTTCGGAGCTGAGTTGAATTGTTTCAAAGTGGCCAGCAACAATCGACAGCATGCATAACCTTTTGTTGTGCGACGCTATAGACATAAAAAAGGTACACGGATTACAAACAAAAACGTCAAGTGTGCTGTGAAAAAAAAAGGATTTATATCATCGAAGTTACACTTTACGTGTTAAAAGGTACACGGATAAACATTGTCGAGCCTTGGCTGAAAGCATGGTTACACAAAAGGACGTTATGCCACATAATATTACTAGGGTATTACCAACGTTCAAGAATTTTAAAATCAACACGATCCAGATAGATAGCACAATCCACTATGGTTTCTTAACCTTGATTAATCCATGGTAAGTAACCTTAATTAGATCATAGATACATCTACATAAGACCAATGGCAATTCATGGTTATTGTCTACATGTAAACTGCAGTTGGCTGCTGTTAATACAGCATCCACGGGTTCTACACCATGATTAAATCATGGTTCGTTACCATAATTACACTAGAGTTTAACAGTCATAAAACCAAAATTAAATGAGGCAACAAAACATGAACCCGTAATATTACCGTGGTTAGTCTACCAACATATAGTCGTCGTTAAGCCATAGTTAATAAAGTGGTTAACCAAAATAAAAATACAGTTTATCCATGGTGCAAAATAAGCCAACCTTGGTGTCCATGGTTTCTGTACCTTAATTTTATCATTGATAACTACTATTACAAACAAAAACGTCAAGTGTGCCATAAAAAAGGGGTTATATTATTGAAATTATACTTTACTTGTTAAAAGGTACATGGATAAAAATTGATGATTTTTAATTGAAATAATCAAATGTAAAGTTGAGAAAATTGCATCTGTTTAAGTGCTGTTGTGATTTATGTTTTAAATATATTATTGGTAAAGCACAACAGCGCTTAAACAGATGCAATTTTCTCAAATGTACATTTGATTATTTCAATTAAAAATCACCAATGTTTATTCGTGTACCTTTTAACAAGTAAAGTGTAACTTCAATCATATAACCCCTTTTTTTTATAGCATATTCGACGTTTTTGTTTGTAATCCGTGTACCTTTTTTACGTCTATGGCGTCGCGCAACAAAGGGTTATACATGCTGTCGATTGTTGCTGGCCACTTTGAAACAATTCAACTCAGCTCCGAAAGCCTGCATTTACGAAATAAATGCGCCATTCTATCGTTTCTAGCTGCCAACACGAATTCTTCAGAACATGTTTCTTAGGAGCCGTGACCCAAATCCGTACGCATCTCTCATCCTATATACATAACATTGCAAGCTCTGCACCACACCTTCATCACACCACGCATCACTTGATATACACCTTACATCATTACATCATTCTTTCAGTAGGGTTAACGAGCGTTAACCACTCCTGGTCATTCTTTTGATCATTTATTAAGAGCCGTAGCCCATAGCCGTACGCTCTGCGAAACTGAACATTCTTTCATTTTGCCCTTCAACAATCAACTTTTTAGCAGAGACATAACACGTGCACGAATAATGGATCTGGATTTTGGTAAGTGGCATTGTTCCCAAATTACAATGGTTACAACAATGTAAAAGAATCAAAATAATCGTTCAGGGACCCGTAACTCTGGAATGGATGGACCAGTCGAAAAAGTGTTCCCTCTAAGGATGAGGCCCAGGGAAATTTCTGGTTAACATCATGTTTCTGGCCTAAAATCGTGATTTTATGTAAGTGCAGTAGTTTTTTCTGAAACCGTGTCTCACAAGAACAAGAACAAGAACAACCACAACAACAAGAAGTGAACATATTTTTCAAATTTACGTGTGGCTCCGTACGTTTACTCTTGCACGGAATTGCATATAATTTGGTATAAAGTTTGGAAGAGTTGCTATCTACTCTCTGGCTAAGGTTGGTCAACAAATATTGAATAGAAACGGAGAAATTAATGTTTTAGTTTTGCTGGAAAGAGGACTTCAATCATAAATATACACGGCTACCGCCGTGTATGATTATTATACTGTTGTTTTACCATTGTAAAATCAAGATTAAATGAAGTATCAAAATATAAAATCTTAATATGTCCTTGGTTGAATACCTTCAAAAACATGTATTATGCAACTATTGATAACACGCTTTAACCAAAACATAAATACAATTTAACCATGTGGAAACACTACCATACCATGGTATCTCCACCTTAATTATATCATGGTAAACTACCATAATTAGGCAAGGGTTTTACCATTGTAAATCCAAGATTAAATGCGGTACCAAAATATGAAACTGATATATCCTGATTAGTTGATCCTAATAAAACCGCAATTATCCCACTGTTGAAAACAAACTTTAACCAAAATAGTAATGCAATTAACCTATGGAGAAAAACAACCTAACCCTGGTATTCTTGGTTTATGTACCTTGATTGTATCATAGTTACTGCCATAATCATAGGTGTGTTTCACTGTTTTAAAACTAGAATAAAAACGAGGTTGTATTTGTTTGTCTACCTATGTAAAACTGCAATTGTCCCATTAATGATACCATGGTGTGATCATGGTTTGACCAAATTATAAACACAATTAAAACATGAAGACAACATCTCGATCTTTGTGTCCTTGGTTTCTCCACATTCGTTAAATCATGATTAAATACCTGACGATTAAGCAAGTGTTTCGATGTTTTATAACCAAGAATAAAAGTGAGGCGAATAAATATGTACCTTGGATTGGTCTGCTTTCATAAAATTGTTCTTATCCAACAGTTATAACATACATAACCAAAATATAAATACCATTACACCTGGAGCAAAACAACCCAACCCTGATATCCTTGGTTTGTGTACCTTTATTAAATCATGGTTACTACCAAAATTATGTGTGTGTTCACTGTTTTAAAACTAGAATAAAAAAGAGGTGAAATCTGTTTGTCTACCTATGTAACACTGCAGTTTTCCTATTAATGATACCGTGGTGTGATCATGGTTTTACTAAATATAAAAACAATTAAAACATAAAGACAACATCTCGATCTTCGTATCTTTGGTTTCCGCACCTTCGTTAAATCATGGTTAAATACCTTACGATTATGCAAGTGTTTCAAATTTTTATAACCAAGAATAAATATGAGGCGAAAAAATATGTATCCTGGATTGGTATGCAATCATAAAACTGTTATTATGCAACAGTTATAACATGCTTAACCAAAATATAAATACCATTAAACGAAGGTACAAAACAATTTACCCTTGGTATCTTGGGTTCTGCACCTTGATTAAATATTGTTAACTATCATAATCATGCAAGCCTTTAATTGTTTTAAAACCAACATAAAAACCAGGTGAAGAAATACGCATGCTAGGTTTGTCTACCTACATAAAACAGCAGTTTTACATTAATGTTATCTTGGCTTTATGAAATTATAAATGCAGTTTAACAGTAGTGCAAAACAACCCACTTTCATTGCCATGGTTTCTGTACCTTCACTAAATCATATTTTTTTTTACCATAATGATGCAAGTGTTTTACCATTATAAAACCACAATTATATGAGGTGAGGAATTATGAAACCACGGTACGTTCTTAGTTGGTATACCTACATAAAACCTCCATTTTCCCACTGTTAATAATATAGTAAAACCAGGATTTAAATACAATTTTACCATAGAGGAATACAACCCACCTTGGTATACGTGATTTCTACGCTTTGGTTTAATCACAGGACTAACAAACTTGGAATAAATATTTTTAACGATAAAGTTAATGAACAAAAGTGCGAAGTAAATTAAGGAAATTGGTTAGGAAATTATATGCACAGAAATAAATTTAAATAAATCTCTGTTTGACTATAAGAAATAATATTTTAGAGTCAACAATATGTTTTACAATATGTTCAGAAATACACACAAATACCTTAGATGAGAACTTCTCTTGGTAGCTGCACCATGGTTTAACATAGGTTAAACTAAACATTCCCTTAGAATTACTATGGTTTAACATAGGTGAAACCATTTTCTGAAGATGGTCTCCCATGCTTAAAAATATAAATCATTATACCATTGTTAAGCATATGTATGTACGGTCTGCTCATTATGAAAGACATGAAAACGTAAAATACCAGGGTGCACAACTGGTTGATATTAGTTTTTGTTGCCCTAACGAAAATATACATTACCTGATTTTTAGCAGTTTTCCAATTTTGAGCTTAAAATCCCTTGAAAAGTTGGCTTACCAGCTGAACTCGTTCCACGTGCATGTCCGGGCTCGCGAGTCTATATAAAGATTGCGCAGCGGACTGGGGAGCATCTTTCTTCATCCCCCTGAACCTAGTCCACTGAGGGTAAACTGGGCGGGCCCTTCAGGTATTGTAAATATTCGTTAGGGCAACAAAAACTAAAATCAAGCAGGTGTGCACCATGGTATTTTACGGTTTTATTGCCGAAACTAAAATATACGTTACCTGATTTTTAGCAGGCTTTGTCACCCAGGAGGAAGGCTAGGTTCAAGTCGACCGCTGAACAAGACAGTGCCCTAAGGACGAAGTCCCGGTGAAGACAACTCAATCCCCAGCAAAAATACCTTGTTGGCGGACTGATCAGGGATGAACTACAGTCTGAAATGGGTAGTCCGCTAGCCTGCACAGGGATGCCAGGATGGCAGACCAGGCAATTATAGAACTAACCCAACCTTTATATACGTGAAAATTTGAAAGAGGATAATTTGGTGTAGGTAATTACATAACTGTCAGGCAGACTGCAAGTAAATTGTCTAGCACCCAAAGGCGGACAAAGAGTAGGGTCATGCAGATAGAGCAAACATGGTTGGGATCTTCTGGTGGAGTAGTAGTAGGAGTAAGGAGTAGGTGTTTTGGCTTGTTACAGAATGTATTGGTTCTGTGTCCGTGGCTCTGGTTGAAACGTTGCGAACAAGGTGAGGACTGTCGCATAGATTCAGCGGAACGCTGTGTTTGCTGGATAGTGTCAGATTGGGAGGGTAGTTTCTCTCTTCTCTTTTTTTAAGGTGTGATGCACAAGTATCATGGCAGAGCATATGCAAGAATGTCAAATTTTGAGGGTGAGGTAAGTGTAGAATGAGAAGCAGAGTTCTTGGTGACCTGGCGAGAGCGCGAGTCCCTAATTAGTGAAAACACCAAAACCGGCTGCCTCGCCAATCCCATGTAAGAGTAGAAGTGGAGTTGCTGATGGTTGCACGTTATTAAGGACCGGTCTGAAAACCAAAGTCCGCACCCCGTGCTCGGTTACAGCAGGGTGAGCAAGGCGGGGCGTTGGAGGGTGGTAAACCATAAACGTGAATCCCATGGAAGACTGGAAGAAACTGTGGGGCATCATCGTACTGCCAAACGGAGTACAATGAGGTGCCATGTAAAGATGTGGAAACGGTGGCTTGTGACCAAATGTGGGAAGGAGTTGACGTTTCGGCATCTGGAGTCACCGTCTGGTGTGGGGATCGATATGCAGTGGACGATGTGTAGTGATAAGGAGATGGCAGAGGAGATGGGCCACTGCGTGTTGAGTATCCACAGGCAAAGTAGGAGTACGTTCTTGGTGGAGAAGCGGATTGTGAGGGGATTGCAGGGGTGTAGATGATGGAGCTTTATGGGGCCGTCGTGTTCTGGACCGAGCACAATAAAAAGCTCTCCACGGTGGTGAGTATGAAATTGGGGAGAGCTGAGCACATTGGGTGCGGAGTAGGGAACAATTAACGCGAAGGGAATAATTCCGGCGATAGAGTTGGGCTAGCTCATTTCTTAAGGTGTCATTAAGTAGCTTCAGTCGGTGATTTTCGGCACGAAGCGCTTCGTCAGGGAGGGCAGGCGGCAAGGGAGCTGATGCAGAATTGCAGAGAGAAGTAAGTTCCGCAGAAAAACTTTCAGTGATGGTTAGCACAGATTTGATTTCAAATCGCGCACTGATAAGTTTAAACCCCACATCAAAGCGGCTCGCAAAGTCGAAGCTGAGGGAAACAGTGGTGGAGCACCATCCAGAGAAGTGTGAGCTGGAGAGATTCAACACGGTGGCAGAGATAGAAGTGATGGAGATACTTGACTTGCCTCGGTGGGTGTAGGATCATGGCGGCCATCTTGTAGAATCGGTTGCGGCGTAGGAGTAGGATCCGTATTTTTCGGAGTAGAAGTTTGGTGGCACTTAGGCGTAGGATCCACAACTCTGAATTGGGGAAGTGGAGCACTATGATTAGAAAGTGCAAGCGGAACACGAGCCGTTTTAATACAGGGTCTGGTGGACGATGACTGTTTCTTTAACTGTAATCCAGAAGTACCAGGAAGTTCGAGCGGATCAGTCGGAGTCTTCTCCTTAGTCCGTTGCTCCTTGGTTGGGCGTGATTCAGAAGATTGTAAGTCCGAAAGTACAGATTTCTTCAAAGCTGGCGGAATCATAACTGTCGAGGCTGGAGACATTGATGGTGGGCAGGTTAAGGATTGAGCAAGTTCTAAAGCAAGAGCTTTCTGTTGTTGGGCTCCGGCACGCTGCTGATGAGAGTGTAACTGCCGTTTCCAAATTATAGGCCATACCGTAGGTGAGATAGTGACACATGTTGTACAACGTTTTTGGTACCTCGTTGCATTCACGGTGGTATTGACAACAGGGGTGAGGGTCTAACCTGTAGGTTTTTGAAGACAGTGAAATACAGCTGCATGGTTTTGGCGGCGGCAAATTTGGTAGTAATACTTCAGGAAAGAGATCCTCTTCAGAAGATGAATGTGACATGTTGAAGGCTTGTGAGCGTTGCGGAGTGAGGTCAGGAAACAAACAGCGTGAGAGAGACAAAGGAGAGACAGGGCTGACCGTGTGGCCTTGCCGGCAATTAGCCAAACTGCACGCCAAAGGTATGAAGGTTGCAAAATCCAAAAGCGTGAACGGCCTTGAATTTAATGAGTCATTGTAGTCGTGAAGGCGGCATGACGGATCGCAGCGACGGAGTGGGTTGAATATGGGAAGGAACAGAGCAGTGTAGGAGTATGAGGGGACGCACTCTCCTATAGATATGTTGGGGCCATGGAACACAATTCGAGAAAAGTGGTGATTATTCGTCTCAGCCCTCTCCCCATTCGCCCGGAGTGTCATGATGCACCATTACCACCTGGATGTGATGCGAATGTTCATATAAAAGTCCAATTGTATCGGTAAGGAGAGGACCATGTGAAGCATGTGGTAGTATTGCTAGTGGATTTGGTGGGCTTGTAGAAACCTGAAAATTTTTACCAAGTAGGACTATGAGAAAAAGATAATATATGAGCAGTGTAATAAGCAGCATTGTGACCTGGACCAAAGTGTCGGAGATAGTGCAGGTCAAGAGTGTTAAAATCAAATCTTGCAGACGAGTCGGAATGGGTGTTCCAAGAGGAGTAGGATCGCAGCTGGAAAAGGATAAGGAACCTTAATGTAGGAAGAGTGGATGAATGCGGCTTGCAGCATGAAATCTGTTTGGAAGGGCAAAGTACAAAATCCGGAACGGGTTATGTCGCATAATCATTGGTTGTGAAATCCAATGTATCGTGTTTAGGTCCAAGAAGGATAGTGTTCAGAGGAGATCGATCTGAAGAATCCTCACATGTAGCATGTTTCGAGCTATGTTAGATAAAGTAGAAACTTGTCGGCGTGGTTTTTTTGCAATGTTTTCTTCAATCATGTCTGGTCTTTTTTGGTTGTAAGGCTTTATTAAAAATCATAAACAAATGCTTATAAGTAGGAAATCTTTTAGCAGGACATGGGAGAAACTAGAGGAGAAGGTGGTGAATGGATGGCAGTGCAGGAGGCTCGAGATGTTGATGGACGTGGTGCAGAGTAGGATCCTGCCAGGGGGTTAACGGCTGCTCACCAATGGAGCCTAGTTGTTACTGTGAGAGTTGTAAAATCATCTTTTTTTCAGGTGAATTCAAAAAATTCCACACAAAATGGTATAGAAAACAGTTAAGAACGTTGGGTGCGAGAAAGAATTGCAAGATTGTTATTTTTGATTTTATTCTTTTTTTTTGAGGGGGGGGGGGCCTGCAAAAGTAGAATTTTCAGGTCGCCCCCAGGCTAAAATTGGTGTCCCACTGCTGCCTCCCCAGTAAACTGATTCTAGCGTCGTCCCTGCCCATAGGCCTAATCCACATGGCTCGGAGATTATCATAATCTGGTCTCACGAGCTCGTCTTTTTTCCAGTCTAACTTTTCTTTCATCATCCGTTTCGTTTTCTAGAATCTTTGGTTTACTAGCGGCTTTTTTCTCTAGTCTGCCCACTCTCTGCTCCTCCATTTCTTGAATTAGAGCTTTTCTTTTACTAGCAGCTTTTTTCTCTAATCTAGCCACTCTCTCCTCCTCCGTTTTTTGAGCTTGAGCTTTTCTTTTTCTAGCGGCTTTTTTCTCTAGGCTAGCGACTCTCTCCTCCTATGTTTCATGGGCTTGGCTTTTCTTTTACTAGCGGCGCTTTTCTCTAGTCTAGTCAATCTTTGTCCTCTGTTTCTTGAGCTTAAGCAGTTTTTTTAATAGTGGCTTTTTTCTTTAACCTGGCTTCTTTCTGCGCTTCCGTTTCTAGTGTGCGAGCTTTTTTCTTGATGATAGCGTCTTTCTTTCTAATCTCCTTCTTCCAGACCTCAAAATCCTCCAACTTTTTCGGGCAGTTCTCCAATACGGCAAACCTGCGGACGGCCTTCTCGTTCTCCTTGGATATTTTCGCTTCTGTCAGTTTTTGCATTTCGCCCTCTTCCAATTGGAGGATTAATTTTTCCTCTTCCTCCTGATCGCTCATCATGTCCACGTCCGAATCAAAATCGTCCGCATATTCGTCCCAAGCACCGGTATGATACTGACCAATGGCTAGAATGTCTTGGCCATTATCCAGGTTATACCTCTTGTCATCGTATGGTGAGACGAGGGATTTGAATATTCTGATGGTACTCAGTTCATGGCCGACACTGGAAATCTTGGTCCAACTTCCCTTCTGCAGAGGTGCCTCGGAGTTAAGGGCTGATTCGTAGTCGCCGAAGCTCAAATGTTTCTTCACGAATGAGCTTTGGATGCCCTTGGCCTTCTGGATATTCTCTTTTTTTTCAGAGATTTATTCGAGTAAATTTTTGACCAGAGTCCAATAAACTCTAGGATGGGACGCCGCCCATTTGGTCTTTTATTTTCCCCAACACTTGTTTGTTTGTGCTAGAGAAGGCGAATGATTTGACGGGTATTGGCACGTGACGAAACGGTCTTTGTCAGCGAGCATGTATAGGTAAAAGTCCTCCATTTCGATTTCATAGCAGAGGCTGTCGATATCTGTAAAAAGGAGTTTGGCACTGAATTCGTACTTTGTACTAATGTAATCGTAGTGGAATACGAACATGAAGAGTTAGGAGAGTTCCAGTATGGTAAATCAGGAGTAGGTTGGAAGATCGTGCAGCGCGCTACAAACGCAGCGGATGAGTTGCACCAGGTTTTCGTTTAGGATCTCGAAGGATTCGTCATATGGTTGGGAGGTGTATTTCAGTGCCATTTTCTCATCGGCACACAGATTCACGTCGAGGCGACGTTGCTTATTCTCCATGGTTTTTCCGAAAACCGAATTATTCAGCAATTTGAAGTAGTCTTTGGCGAAAGGAGCTGTCGCTTCTTGCTTTTTTGCGATGTTGAATTCGATGTAAGATTTCATCCACGGTCTTTGGTTAAAAGCTAAGACTCTTCTGATACGGCAAAGTACTTGCCCGTGCCGGCAGTAGATTTTCAAGTTTCTGTAGTGAAGGATGTACCTCTTCTTGTGCAGAAGGTTAGGGACTAGGTTTATTGTTGGAAGAGGAATTGATCTTGTGGTTCAAATCTTCCGCCAGATTCAGAGAATAAGGGGATATCAGCTCCTTTCCAATGTCGATCTTTTCTGGAGCTAGTGGATAATCGTTGTGCACATCGTGCAACTCTTTGGGGGTACTCAAGGTCGACTTCCAGTGTCTACCCCTTGTTGGCATCGTTCGGTAGAGTGTCTACGTCCAAAGTCCTGGTTAGGTAGCGGAACTTGTCGTAGGGGAGATGAGCGCATATGGCCAAACCGTAGAGGTTGTTCATATCCCAGTCCATTATGTATAGGGAGGGTTTGCCAGGGACGTAAAGAGGAAGGTACTTAGTATTGGTTTTCGAATGCGTCTTTGCAATGAACGAAACTCCACCTCTGGTGCCGGAAGATATAAGATTGTGCTCCCCGGCATGCATGAATAGCTCCAAATCTGGCTCCTGCATCATAAGGAGAGCTGCCCAGCTGAATCCTGGAGTGGAGATGTAATAGCATGGGTCCAGGTTGCTGTTTTCGAGGCATAATTTTCGGAAATCTTGAAAGATGTCGGCAAGCAGGAAAACGTCGGTCATTTGGTATATCTCGGGGTAAGTTCGAAATACCTCTATTTCATACTCAGCCAGCGGTTAAGCACCCGCACGTACTCATCTCCCGCTAACATCCCGTCTTTCAACTGGAAGTAGAACGAGTGTCTCGACGGCAGCTATTCTTCGTCGAAAACGGACATGTCGCTTATGTATTCGTACGGGTAAATGCCCTTCTACGTTTACAGGTTGAGCGCATTTTCCCGGGTGGTTTTCTCCATATACTATACAGATATTAATCTAGAGTCTGACACTGCCTCAAGGATGGGTAAGCCGCTATTGTCGTTCCTGTGGTTTTTTACCAGAGTATCCAGAAAAGCGTTTAAGAAGTTAACGCTATGTATAAAACGAAGGTTTATCTTGCTGTTGTGTTCCTTAATCATTATGGTCTGAAACCTCTCGGTGTTGCAAGCGATACCATCTACTTTTCCCGGTAATTTGTAGACTGCGGGTAATAGAAGGTGCATGTCATACCCCTCTAAATCGTGGAACACGACGTTAATGGTTTTTCTTTCTTGAACGGTTAGGTTACAGTTTGGATGAGCAGCTCATATGTATTACCCACTGTATGGCAATGATCCCTCACCTCACCTTATTGTCGACGAGCCGTACTTTAGATTCCCTGTCAATGTTTGCTTTCTGGTAACACTTCTTGAGGGCTTTCCTGCAATAATGACAAACGGGAGTATTTTTGAAATCGTTTTCTTCAGATGGTCTGAGGTGGAGGAGTTTTGCATTTTTCAGCAGGCTAGGGTAATGTCGAGCTTCTTCTTCCATACATTTATAAAATACGTCGACCGCATCTTCTCCCAAGTAATACTTGAGACGTATAATCTCCCCGTCGTGCCCCACCAAGACGTAGCCGAAGCTGCAAGGAAGGTGTTGATGGATTTAGGTGGTTGAACTCGTCGTAGCATCAGGTTGAGTGATTTGAACTGGGCGAACAAGGCATTCAAAATTGGCGTATATGATGTAAGGGAAAGGATTTTGATGACTAAAGTGCCTGAGTGTAAGAGAGTTTTCTCCTGGCTTTTTGAATCTAAAAGCTTGTACGAGGTTAATTTTGACGCATTTTTTCCTATGGGCCAGGAAAATCTACTCTCCTCCGAAACCGGCAAACCAGTTCCTACAATAGAATTTGGCATGGGAGCCCGAACCTCGATAGCACAGAAAAGCAGCTACATCGGTAATGATGCATTAAAGGGTGTCTAAGGTTTCTGAATCATCGTCGCGTCATCGTACAGATAGAGAAGATCAATCATTAGTCCATCCGAGTTTTTAGAGACGTGAAGGGGGTGTCACTCCTCATCGTGGCTATAACTGCTGATATTGATCGAAGTTTGTTCGCTTTTTCAAACTTGTCGATTTCGGCGATGTTAGTAGGGTAGGACAGCATGGAAGTATCGAGCATATCCTCAAACTCACGGTAATCTTCCGTGTCAACATTGTCCAACTGCAAACCTGCGGCCAGTACAGAATACAGAAAGCATTTCTGATCATCTAAATTTTGAACACTTACTATCCCTTTCTACTTGCCAGCGAGTGCTTTTGGAAGAGGGATGTACGACGATGCTTGCAGCGGCTTATACCTCAACACTCTAATTAGTACGTTATCGATGCGAGATATAACCCAGCTGCTGCCCTGCTCGGCAAAAGCATCCATGGATTTTTGGATTTTTTCAAAGGCCTCGTCCAGCAGAGCGGGAATGTCGTTGGGATTGTGTATTTCAGAATAACTCGATCAGAATCCTGCTTGAGTGAATACCCCATCCCTATCAAACTCTATGCCCAAGCTGATCTGGGCTTTGCAGTTTACAATCTGGCGTAAACAAACTTCTAGCGTCGCTTGCAGTGCCATGCGTATAGATAGGAGGAATTGAAGTGGATCGCCGATGACGCATTCCTCCACTAGGGTCATCTCTAATTAGTAGGTTATGGATGCGAGATATAACCCAGCCGCTGCCCTGCTCGGCGAAAGCATCAATGGATTCTTGGATTTTTAAAGGCCTCGTCCAGCAGAGCGGGAATGTCATTGGGATTGTGTATTTCAGAATATATCGATCAGAATCCTGCTTGAATGAATACCCCATCCCTATCAAACTCTATGCCCAAGCTGATCTGGGCTTTGCGGTTTACATGCTGGCGTAAACAAACTTCTAGCATCGCTTGCAGTGCCACGCGTATAGATAAGAGGAATTGAAGTGGATCGCCGATGACGCATTCCTCGACTAGGGTCATCTCATATTACCGGTGGCCCAATCCTTCATCTCAAGATGGGGGCGACTAGCTTGTCGTGGAAGCAAGTACATTCTTCCGTATTAAATGGGTGATGAAACCGTAGATGTGCCCACAGCTCAGCTTGCGATGGGAATAGGCTACCGCAGTACACACACGTGATAGTTTTCTTATCCACTGTGAAACGTTAAAATATTTATCTCTTTTTATTATTTAGGAAAAAAAGTTAAGGAACGGAGGAAAAAAATTGCGGGAAATAAAGGAAATAAAATATTTTTTTTAGGTTTATTGCATTGAAAAAGTTTTAAACGGAAAAAAAGGGAAGGACATATTTATTTAAGATTGCTAATGTTGTCCGTCCAACTGTTGAATTTGGCATCATAGCTCTTTCATTTAACGAAGTAAAGCATTTTCCCATCTTTTCCTTTCTTCTTATGTAATACATGTTCTACTATAAACAAATCGGGAACTAGAATTTTTTGAAGTTCCGGTTCGTAAAAACCTCCGAGCACCGTTTCGCCTGACTCGTTTCTCAAACGATAAGTAAAAGGCTGGTTTTTTTGCACTTTACTAATCGTGAGAACTTAGTTAACACAATTTTGTAAATATCGCTTATCGAAAATTTTCTAAACTTTACAAATCCTGACTTTATTTCCTACGGCGAATTTGGGTTTATCCAACAACCGTTTAGTACTAGCACGTCTCAACAACGGTTCGTGACGTTTATTTTCTTCCTTCGGTTTAAGTTTTATTGTGGAATGAACCATGTCATTGTAAATGGAAACTAATTCGTCGATAATGTGTGTCCACTCGTAAGTCCCCTGACTGGTAGACTTTCCCACATTCGATTTTTCAGCATTCTGTGGAAACGTCCTACCACGCTTGCTTTCTTCTCAGAGTATGTGGAGTATATGTTGATGTTATGACGCTTAAGTAGGTCTTTGAAGTCTTTATTGTAGAACTCACTACCTAAATTGACTTGTAAATTTTTGGGGGGTGTCGCGCCTTCGAGTATTTTCTTGAAAGCTTCAGTAATGTCTACACCAGATTTAGATTTAAGCAGTATGGCCCAAGTGAACTTAGACATGACATTAACGCAGGTTAGTAGGTAATTAAACCCTTTATTTAGGTTAGGTAACGTATCAGTTCAACCAAATCAGCCTGCCATAGATCATTCAGGCTCAGTACAATCACTTTTCGTCTCAGAAATTTTTTCGGGTTGGTTTGTGAAGTTCTTTTACAAGTTGATCTACTTTTTTTAGTTCCTATTCCGAACTTTAGTTTTGATTTGATGATTTTCTTAACGATCAAAGCGGCTAGATTTTCCTTCCACGTCAGAGATGGATTGTCTCTCACTCTCTGAGCTTTGGAAATTATAACTTCATCAGCGTCATGCCGATCCTTTCATTCCAAACTCTCGGAGTAAACGATATTATGTTTTTGCACGCTTCGTCTAGTTTATTAATTTCCGGACCTCCTCGAGTCAACCTTTTTTCCAGTTTAGTCCCGGGCCGCAGCATTGGTAGCCCGGTAAATGCATTTTGAGCGGTAACTTATCTATGAGTTTGTTTATGATTCATTTCCCAGACTTAATAAAGGAAGCTCTTTTCGTTCCGCACACCTCACAAAATACAACTTAAATCTGCCTGTTATTTTACGCAGTGATAATGATGGACGCCTCGGGCCCGTTAGATGCAGGACGTTTACATTCGACGCAGTACCTCATCTTGATAATTTTTGATTCCATGTTTCTTTGTTTTATATACGATTTTTTTTAACCTAAACCTAAACTTTGATAAGCCACCCTTTTTTCCTGAGCAGTTATGATTTGTCTTTGCTGCATTTCTGATAAAATTTCGACCGTCTCATTTCTATACCGTCGTGGCAGGCCATAGCGGATTTATACAAAAGCCTGAGTCTCTTTATCAATTCGTTAGGATCGTCGTAATATTTGTAATCAACTCTCCTCGAATGACCTACTTTTTTAACCATGCCCGTCCCTTTTGCTTCGATATCATGTCTTCCCAAATCGGAGCGATAATAGACTTGTACTTGGTGCTACGATTAAATTTGGGTTTACGAGTTTCTGTGTCATTGTTGTGATAAATGGCATTAGTATTTTTTAACACGACCGTGTAAGCTGCTTTAACTTCCGACGCGAGGGAGGTTTCTTTCAAATCTTTGAAAACTAGCCAATTCCAAAGCCCGCGACTCCCCACGTTTTGCTCCCCTTCGAGCATTATGTCATTCTCAAAAATTTTAAGTGCTTTATTACCAAAAGTCAGCTCACCTTTTATCCTGTCATACTGTAACCTGAAAACCGGGTCCGTCTCCTTTGGATTTTCGAAAAATTTTATCAAGAAATATTTAGAAATGTCTCCAATATTCTGAACAGCTATTGAGGGACATTAGAGTGGCAATATTAGGAAGCTCCGGGGGAGTGGAAATGCATCTAGCTTGCACCGCAGAGTATGAAGGGATAAGTTTAGGACCGGTGTTCATAGTTGCGTATTCGGTTTTGGACTCGGGAGGAATTCACGTTAGAGGAGCTTCAGAATTACTTGAATATTCGGCAAGACTGATATCGAGAGGGGTCGACAATTTTTTTTCACTAGGAGTAACTGAAGGGGACAGTGATAAACCCAATGATTTGTAATCATCCTCGTCACTTTCTTCCTCTTTGGAATCTTTAATTGGCATAGTTTGTGTGGCTAGAGTGTTTTTAATCGGAATGGTTTGCGTGGCTAGAGTGTTTTTAATTGGTGTAGTTTGCTTGTATGCACCAAGGACCGGTCTCAGATTCAGGATGCTTACTACCGATTTAAAAATTCTTGTAGCGATTCTTCTTGCTCTCTCTCGCCCAAACGTCAATTTAAAAACTTTTTAGTTAAACGTCTTTTGAGCTTTACAATTTCTCGTTTTGTCTCCATTCTTTTGCTTAAAAGGCAAAACCGAACGTTTATATATCCCCTCATTTAATGTTTTGTTA
This sequence comes from Lithobius niger, assembly GCA_023313725.1. Lineage (NCBI taxonomy): Eukaryota > Metazoa > Arthropoda > Chilopoda > Lithobiomorpha > Lithobiidae > Lithobius > Lithobius niger. Next base: position 33,692 of record JAHWFP010194574.1, read on the forward strand.
ATTGATAAAAACCCGTAAGGATTTTCCAACAAATATGACACAACGTTTTGAAGTCCGAAAATTTCATGTCGGGGCCAACGTGGTTATCGTAAACATTTTTCAAATTTAAATCGTCCATGGGGAAAAGGATTAATAATTTTGCGTTCTCTGACCACTTGTTTTGGAATTCTCGTATAGAACTGACTGCAATAAAAAACATCGGCGTTCGAATGACGCCCTTCAGCAAAGTAACGTTTGATGTTTTTTGTTTAACTAAAAGGCAATCATCAAAAACAATCACGTTTCAAATGTTTGGATCTAATTCTTCCGGCGGAATTAAATCTATTTTAGAATCGTGAAAAAAGCGACATCCTGTCCAATTTTTTCCTCATTGTCACCAAACATAGACTGCAAAGCTTTGTACTTTGACTGACATAAAGTTTTACTGTAAGTATAACCGGTCGTAGTCGAGCCATCTTTCATTACAGATAAAATTAAACAATAAGTTAGCTTTTCCGCAATTTACGGGACCTATAATAAAAAAATCTGATATTTGAGGGTAGAAATGGATGGTTTTAGGTTCTTTCTTAGGTAGAAAAAAGTCGTAGTTTTTAATTTCCATAACTTTTTTTTATTATACGAGCGGAGTCGCTCACTTTGCTCGCTCATTCCGCGTCTTCTCGCTGCGCTCTAGGAGCTTTCATGCTGCAACTCAATGCTGCTGATGGACATTCCACATCTAACATGATCAAGCAAATGGATTAGAGTGCAGTGTGGGTTTTTCGTAAGGACACGTAATGAATTTATTTGTGCCATGGCACATAGCCAAATGTCCTACTGTAAAACAACTTAACTACATGTACATATTGAACCTAAGTCCACACAACACCATCCATCATATCCTGGTGCTACTACACAAATCTCCGCCACGACAGGTTCTCAAATTCACTGCAAAACTACCGTTGCAGCCTTGCAGAAGTAAGGCTTCAGTTCAAAAACAAATGATAACCATAAATCACTCTAACAGTTTGGCTACCCAAGAACTATGTGCGCTTCTTGAGGCGAAACATACAATTTGTATCCAGTCGGCCTTAGCGTGAAGAAACCATCCTCTTTCTGGCGTGTACCTAAATTGCCAATGAGCCAGGAGGCGAGACACGCAATTTGTAGCCCAGTCGGCCTTGGCTTGACATGCACCTAAACTGGCATGCACCTAAACTGAAAATGAGCCTGAAGGCAAAACACGAGATTTCATCCCCAGTGGGCCTTGGCCTGAAGAAGCCTTATCCATCCTCGCTGCAAGGCCGTTTCAACACAGTAGCACGCGAGTTGCTGCATGCTTGAACTAAAATGCTTGCTAATTTTTTCATGCATACTCCTTTATGCCACTCTTGGAATAGATTTTTGTTATTCAAATCAATTTTGCTGTTGAAGAGCCGAACACCAGGTACCAGATGTCACTTTTCTTTTTTGTTAGTACACGATTTAACATTGGTTTCTTTGTTTCACAATTTTTAAGAATTTTTATTTAAAAGCCATCTCCTTCCCCGCTACGTATGATGCTTTGAAATAGCAACCACATGTCGGCTATAAGTTTTAAGTAACATAAAAGATTTCCTCCAAGGCGAACTCGTACCTAAAAACAATTCGTGTTTACCACAATTAGAGATCATTCACAAAGTACGTTACGCTCTGAAGGGGGGAAGGGGGTTCAGTTCAGTGTGACAAAACGTGACATGGGGGAGGGGGTCTGTAAAAAATGTGATGTCACAATTTTATATTTTATAAAAAGAAAAAAATATTAATAGTCAAACTGTACATTGACATGCTCAGGTGTCAGGAAATTAAGGGACTGTAAAACTGCTTCTGGTTGAACCTGTCAGTTTTCTAGGAATTAAAGTGGCACTGTCACTAAATGGAAGTATGCAGAATGTGACAACAACTATCGCTATCTAGTACTATCTGCACTTGCTCGCATCAAGCGGAGGAATGCACAAGCCACTTCTTTTAACAAAACAAACAAGCCACGTGCTTTGTGCAATATAAGGTTTAGCTCATTCTGAATGTTAGGTTAGGGAAGGCTTGAATTGAAGGTTTTCTCTTCAACCAGTTTTCCACCCACAATATGACATGTCATTAATGCCTAGAAGATCTGAAATAGAGGAAATATCAGTTCGATAGCCTCAGTACATTCCAAAAGTATGCATGAACTCAGAAACGTCACCGTCTGACGTCATATCATTGATTCTGAGGAGCTTTGACTCAACACTTCGCAGAGTTATTGAGTGAAGGTTGTACTGCAGTATTGGCCGGATCTTGAGCGAAAACAAGCACATGCGACTAATTTGTACGGTGTGGCTGCCGAAACACCGCTACTTTGATTGATTTGTACTATTACCGAAGACATTAGTTACTGCCCAAAAGAATGCCAACTGAGATGTTATCTCTGTTTTGTTTAAACTGCTTTCCGGCTGCACGAAGGTATTGGTGTATTTACATTTTAATTTTCACTTTTTGGATGGCAGTGTGAAAATTTAAATTTTGTACTTACAACCAAATGTAGGCTACTTACAACTGGTTTTAAAGCTAATCAAAATGTGTCAAGAAACCCCATATAAAACTAATCGCAAAATAGATGCTACGATTTACGTCTAAAAACTATGGTCTACCGACCGTCCGTACTGCCGAACATAACTTCGTCGCTTAGGAACATCCTCGGCAATGTTGCTTTTTAGTCTCAATTCTGGCCTTGCTCTCTCTCTCCCCCATGCCTTCTAGAATAGAAGCGCCCCGGAAATGTACTCGTGCTCTTGTCGATTGTGGCAGGTGACGATCCTAGGTATATCCTAGCAAAATTGTCCCACTTCATCCGGAAATAATCTTAGCAGTTGAAAAGAATGTTAATTAGACAATTTCCATTTCCTTTTCCTTTATTTGTGGCTTTTCATTTTTAACTAGCTCATGGCAAATAAAATAAGCTGTTTTTTTTTTTTTAATTGTGTGCAGGTCCACAAATTTGCATTTCCAGAAAAAAAATTTCGGAGGGGGGGGGACAGATCAGTGTGACATACTTTTTCAGGGGGGTATGAGTAGGTGTGACAAAATGTGACATGGGGGAGATAGGGTGTCAAAATTGGCCAAAAAAGTGTGACATACTTTATGAATAGTCCCTTAGGCTGGACTACTGCTGAGTAGAGCACCAGCTAATAGCACACTATTCATCGAATGTCGATGTTCTACAAATGCAAACGTGGAAATATATCTGACACCCTTTCTTGTTATCAATATATTTTATTAAATAGGACTAATTTAGCATTAATCTTTTCTTAACTTTGCGTAACTTCATTTAAATTTAAGACTAAATTAGAAAACAAAAACGAACTCGTTTGATGCTTAAGGTAAGGTTTAACTGAACCGAAGTCAAAACAGCAAAGGAACACAAATAAACTTTCCTGTAAGGTTTCAGATACTGCAGTGTTGCTGTACTGTTTAGTCCACGTGAAACCTTACTGCTGTATTCAAATGTTTTTAGCTTTTTTACTTTTGCGCACGATAGATCAGCTAATGATCGGTGCATTCTACTTGGCTAAACAACATCGCTGGAAATGTTGAAAATCTTGAAAAATTATAATTGTGTCAATGTTCTAAAGTCACGTTGTCTGCTTTCCTTTCATCACCCTACTGATGATGATGAACGGAAAGTAGACGACGTGACTGAAGAACACTAACAAAATTTAGCCAAGAAAGAAGTCGAGTGTGTAGCCTTACATTATTCTTCGTTCGTAAGGGCGTGACAAGTTTTGAAATTTGGGCTCTGGCTTTAATTGTATTTACGTGTATAATGGTTGGATACAACAGTAAGGTTTCACGTGGACTAAACAGTACAGCAACACTGCAGTATCTGAAACCTTACAGGAAAGTTTATTTGTGTTCTTTTGCTGTTTTGACTTTGGCTCAGTTAAACATTACCTTAAGCATCAAACGAGTTCATTTTTGTTTTCTAATTCGTCCTACTTTGGCGTACCATGCAGGTCAGATTAGCTTGTTTTAATGTTTTGTATCTTTATCAATTACGATTTGTTGGAACGATACACTGTGGTACAGTATCGCCTTACAGTATACATTCGCTAACGATGAGATGGAAATGTTTGCTTCAAGTTTGTTTGCGTTTCCTTGCTTAATCTTCACAACCACGTATAATTTGTGCCATTGCCCAGTTTGCCGTTATGTTAGCCTCATTCACTACCAACATTACTTATGTTACTGAATTCTTATTAATGTGCAATGACACTGTGACAGTACGGTTAAAGGGCAATTACATCCATTTTGACATGCATGTTTGACTTTTGGCTCACTTACACAATAACTAAACACAAGAATTGCGGTAAGAATACATTACTTGCGTCCGATATAACAATTTAATTACTTCATCACCAAAACACGACACGGAGCTCGCCATTGTTTTGTGTGAACGCTCAGAAATTAATGCCGCCAGATGTCACTTTTCGATTTCGACTCGCAGCGATTGAGATAGCTGTATTGATTGTGAGGAGCTCAAGCGTCTGACAGCCTTAGCTGGCCGGCAGTGTAGTGGCCAGCTAAGGCCGTCAGACGCTTGAGTTCCCCACAGTCAATACAGCTATCTCAATCGGCTGCGAGTCGAAATCGAAGAGATCCGTCTGTCGGCATTAATTTCTGCGCGTTCCAACAAAACAATGGCGACCTCCGTGTCGTGTTTTGGTGATGCAGTAATTAAATTGTTATATCGGACGTACGTAACGTATTCTTGTGTTTAGTTATTGTGTAAGTGATCCAAAAGTTAAACATGCATGTCCAAATGGATGTAATTGCCCTTTAATGATTGGGCTAGCATAACGTTGTCCAGCTCAAACCACGTGGAGCTAGGGGTTGGTCTTCATGAGCCACCATTCATACATGCACAGGCACACACAATCACACACACAATCCTTCTCTTTGAAACAAATTCTTTTACTGTATCTCAAAACAAATGACGCAAACGTGTAGCCAATTGTTGTTGTACGACTGTGTTTTTTCCCGCCTTGTACATAATTATATTATATTATTATTATTATTCCTTCCTTCTTCTGTTATAAACCGTTAGGATTTAAGGAGCATCATTAGCAACAATTTAGTTTCATCTGTGGGGGGGAGGCATGGCATGTAGGAGGGGAGTAAAAACCAAAGACCAAACACCTGGGGTTCCGGGGAAGGGGAGGGGAGATATTTAGACCCCACACTACGGGCGTGTGGGAGGGGGAACTATTGAACTATTGGAGAGGGCACATCTGCAGAGCAATAGCTGTAAAATGAGCCAAGCATCTGCTTTATAAGACAAATAGTTTGATCTGTGACTGAAGAACACTGACAATATTTAGCCAAGAAAGTAGACGAGTGTGTTTCCTTACATTATTCTTCCTTAGTTTAGGCATGAAAAATTTTGAAATTTGGGCTCTGGCTTTAATTGTATTTACATGAATAATGATTGTATACAGCAAGGTTTCAAGTGGACTAAACAGTACAGTAACACTGCAGTATCTGAACCCTTACAGAAAAGTTTATTCAAGTTCCTTTGCTATTTTGGCTTAGGATCAGTTATACCTTATCCACCCAAAACCAAAACTGGTTTAAGAGAAGCTGCCAAGTTTCCAAAAAGGGTCGGCCTTTATACCCTATGAGAATTAACATGGGAGCCTGGTGATTAGCTAGTTACTAGTGACTAGTTACTAGTAACACAAATAAACGTTATTGAGGGCACTTTTTCTCCATAAAGAACACGTTCCCCACATTTTAATGTTGAGGTTTTCTTCGTTACTGGACCCAAGACACCTGATTCAAACGATTTGCAAAAGTTTTTACCGCATAGGGAATTTACACCAGTAAGCTGAAATCAGGTATAAGCTTGTTTCAGTTTAGAGACACAGTCTGCTAGATTGATTGATTGATTGATTTCAACGAGCCGTGGCCGTACGCCATGCGCCCAGATACAAAATCAAAATTACAGTCTGCTAGTGAAGCCGGCTTACAATCATTTTTTAACAATCAGATGTCTATAATCGGATGTACTACTATTACTTGGCGGCGACACACTAGCGTAAGTCTAAACCGTAAGCAGCTGGCGTTTGTTGATTGGCATTGTTGAATGATAACAATGTTTAAAACAGTGTAAAACAATCATCATCAACAGTGATCATTTCCCGATTATGCTGCGCCCTGTCACTCTGTCGCTTGACCCCTGTGGACCAGCGAGGGTGAACCGACGTTCTCGAGTTTCCGACGGCATATTTGGTGAGTAGCGTATTCATTACCTGCTGGCTGTTATGCACTATGAAGGTGCTAGGACTGTGCGTGAGAATGGCCGTGTTGATCCGGTCTGGTGGGCAGTTGTCTGCAGCTGTGCGGTAAAAGATAGAAGGCAGGCATATCAAAGGTGGAAGAGGAAACCACCTTACAGGGCCCCGGTCAAGGAATTCGCTTACTTAATACGTCAAGACAAGGCACGATATGGTGTGCGGGTTTGTGCTGCAGTCGCGAGTGCAGTGTCAATCACTTAAGCATGGCGCGCCATTCGTCTCCAAGATGCGAAATGCGCGATTATTTGGGCCTATGAGCAGTTGCTGTCAGGTGAGCCAGGTTCGAGAGTCTTGCATGTTGAGGGATTAGCCGATGCCTTCAACAGCCGGTCGCTAGTGTGTACTCTCTGCCGAGTGGAGCAGTTGCCCACATATTGTGGCGAAATCAGGCTTCGTATCTGAATCTGATGTACCATTTGACATTTTGGAGTACTGCTCGGCCTTGTCAAAGTGCCAGCTGAGCAGTGCTGCAGGGATTGATCGAGTGTCGTAGGGCGATCTACGGTCCCTGTCAGAGCATGGCAGGATTGATTTACTGAGTCTCTTGCTCGAGTTCCTTGACAGAGCATCTGTCACACGGTCGTGGATGTTTACTGTCCTGGTGACAGTTCACAAACGTGGAAGTGTCCGGTCCTATCTGCGTCACTATCGACCGATTGCACTGTTGTCCAAAGTACGCAAGGTTTATGAGTAGATGCTTGTATGCAGACTGAGCTGGCATCTGGAATATTACCAGTGCTTATCGAGAGTTCAGATTGGGTATCGTCCAGGATGGAGTGCGCAGGATGCAGTCCTCTTCCTTCTGACAAGTGTAACAGAAGCCTGGTCTCAAGGTTTGCCTGTGTTAGCAGTGTTTCTAGATATCCGTGCAGCATATGACACTGATAGCATTGCTTGGGTGGAGGCAGCCATGGCGAGTATGGGTGTAGGGCCCAAACTTGCGTCTACTATTCTGAATTTGCTCGGGACTCGGTCCTTTGTCACCAGAGTTAATGGGTATTGGTCAAGAGAAGCAGTCACGGATCGGGGACTGCCGCAAGGCAGCTGCCTTAGTCCTGTGCTATTTGCGATTGCAATAAATGAGGTGGTTGTGGAAGTGCAGGAAGACACTAACATCGTCTGCTATGCCGATGATGTGGCTGTTTGGTTTGTAGGTGGCGATGTCAGTGTTCTAGCACTGTGTGCCCAAAGTGCTCTCGAACGCATAGCTGCTAAGCTGAGCGTTTGTAGACTGTCGCTAGCTCCTGCAAAGACTGAGATGTTGGTCTTTTGGGCAAGGCAGGCCCTCCGTGATACCCCCGTTAGTATTGTTGTGGGTGGCACTATGATTCGTCCGGTTAAGCAAGTGAAGTACTTAGGGGTGTGGTTAGAAGAGGGTCTGAAGTCGACTGAGCACACCAGACTACTACGAGAGAAGGTACATCAGCGGGTACCATTGGTTCAAGCTCTTGCGGGCCACCGTGATGTCCCCAGGGGTGCTCAGCTTGCAGCATATCGCATCCATGTACGTGCGACGCTGAATTATCATCTTCCATTTTTGGCTGGTACCCAGCGTCATCAGCGTGGTTTGCAAGTACGTGTGAATAACTGCTTGTGAACGATATCCGGATGTGTTGTGACGACGCCGGTGTATGCCCTATGGGTTGAGACTGGTCAGCTTCCATTCCACATTAGAGCAAATGAAAAGCATTTAGCTCTCTGTCTGCATAACATCAGCCGGGGTCAGCATGACCCGGTTGCGAAAGTTCTTCTGGATTACACAACTCTGCTGACGACTGTGGCCGTCTAGGAGTTGCGAGTCGTGGTGTTAATCTGTTGAGATCACAGGCTTTGGCACCTCTATTGAGAGTTGCGGTTGCGCAGCCACCGAGTCCGTGGACTTGGTGTCCGGCTGTGCTGGGTGTGTTTGTCGAAGGACAATACCAGGCATGCAAAGTGTTTTGTGATGCGTCGCCGCCCGCAGAAGGCTTCAACATCTCTCGTCTAGTTTTGTATGTAGCTAGCCCCACTCTTAGTAGCCCTTGATTTTGTTTTACCGAGAGTGGTGATACTAACAGATTCTCGGTCGATTCTCTCTACCCTGCCTGGCACGGTTCTATCCTTGGCGGTGACGGACCCAATGATATTCAGCATTTGCTGGAAGCTCTGGACTGCCATGCAGTCGAGGCTTTTGACGGTGAGGTGGGTTAAAGGTCACGACGGACACACGGGCAATGTAAGTGCTGATGTAGTAGCCAATGAGGCAGCCAGACATGCTGTAGATTGTGTTGAAATCACTCTATCTGTAGCAGCGCAAAAGGAGAAACTGCATGCTTTGGCGTTTCAGGTGTGGAATCAGGAATGGACTCTTTGTGACACTGGTCTCACCCTGTTCAAGACTCACCCTAATTGCGCATACAGGAGCACGCCAGATGAGCTACCCTATTGGATGGCCAGGCTACTATCACGTCTCCGGACGGGTCATTGCCTTCTCCAGTCACACAGGATGCGCATGGGTTGGAGTGTGTCGTCTGCTTGTGCTTGTGGTGAACAAGTAAGTGTGTCGCACTTGTTGCTAAACTGCTCGCAGTGGGCAGTGAAGCGCAAACAGCTTTTGTGTTGGATTCAGGAAGCGCCGTCGGTGAACTTGCTCTTGCGTGGAGGTTGCCATAGGCGAGTTATTCAGCGGTTGCATAGCATCGCGAGATTCGTTTAAGCTACTTCTGTCGTTGTGTAGGTCCTCTTGCCTCTTGTGAAGTCACGTTCCTGGTGAGTGTTTGGGAGAGATGATGTGGTAGTGTGATGATGTGCTAAGAGGATGTATATGGTTACTTGGTTTGATGTGACAATGAAGTAGTTAATTTAATTAGAGTGGGCATGTAGCTACGGACTGTAGCCCCAATAAATTTTCTTTCTCTCTCTCTCCCTAACCCCTGAACCATTTGACCAATTAGAAAACGCCCTATGGAAAGGGCACATCTGTGGACCCATACCTGTAAAATGAGCTAAAAACCAGCTTTATAGGACGAATAGTTTAATCTGTAGAGAGCGTAGCAAAAACGTGTCATGCCAACAACAACAACAAGAAGTAAGAAGAAGCCAAAAATGAAAATCATGATTTTAGTTCAAGTCCAGACCTCCACTGTGACAAATATGAAATTAATAAAAGTTCGGACACATGTTCACCAAGTTCAACAAAGCTTATGTACTAAATTTGAGTGGAAATTATTGAAAGACAGAAGAGAAATTAAGCATAGAAATTTCGGCTTTAACATGGGAGGTTGAGGTCAAACCTTACAGTAAAGGCGCACCAAAATCGAAAATCAAAACTACAGTCTGCTAGGTTAGGTTAGGTTAGGTTAATTTTATTTGAGTTCTAAGGCAATTGAAGCCATACACTCACCCTACTGCCTTAACCTAACTTACGCTATACATTCATGACAGCTTTGAACACATCACACAGGGCCTTCCATACTGTGCAGCTGTACCGTGCTAAAAATCCTCGTAAACCACAACGCCAGTCTGCTAGTGAAGCCGCCTTACAATCATTTTTTAACAATCGGATGTCTATAATCGGATATACTACTATTACTTGGTGGCGACACACTAGCATGTGTCTAAACCTTAAGCAGCTGGCGTTTGTTGATTGGCATTGTTGAATGGTACCAATGTTTAAAACAGTGTAAAATAATCAATCGGGTCGTTTAGAGCTCCCTAACCCCTGAACTAGCTTTATAGGACAAATAGTTTAATCTGTAGAGAGCGTATCAGAAACGTGTCGTGCCAACAACAACAACAAGAAGTAAGAAGAAGCCAAAAATGAAAATAATGATTCCAGTTCAAGTCCAGATCTCCGCTGTGGCAGATCGGAAATTAATAAAAGTTCGGACACATGTTCACCAAGCCCAACAAAGCTTATGTACTACATTTGAGTGGAAAATATTGAAAGACAGAAGAGAAATTAAGCATAGAAATTTCGGCTTTAACATGGGAGGTTGACGTAATCCACCCAAAACCAAAACTGGTAGAAAAACCCCGCCAAGTTTCCAAAAACGGTCAGCCTTTGAAGGTAGTGATATCATTACACCAGGGAAAGGCCGCCAAGGTTAATCCTATTAGGCAAGTTAATCGCACATACTAATAGTTCTAAAGTTAAATGAAAACTAGAAGATTGCTACTAGCGGTAACAATCTTCAAATTTTCATTTAACGTCCAAAGTATTATTCGGTGCGATTAACTTGGCTAATAGGATTAACCTTGGCGGCCTTTCCCTGGTGGAATGATATCACTACCTTCAAAGGACGACCGTTTTTGGAAACTTGGCACAGTTTTTCTACCAGTTTTGGTTTTGGGTGGATATCACAACTTTCATAGGACTGTGAACGTATGTAAGGTTACACCGTCTGTTTAGGATGCTTCAATCTCACTTTTGCACACACTGACTAACAATCGCTGATTTCGTTCGCTTCGCTCACTCAATCAGCGCATCCCCTTCAGTTGTTTTGTTTATCCCTGCAACTGCCCCTTAATTTTTCAAGATTTCATTCACATTTAGTCATGCAGAAACCCCCAAAGGTCGCTGTTACTAAAACAGCAGAACGCGAAGCATTTATTTTGGGGTTATTAATAAAAAACCCATTAGCTCGTGTATGCTCGTATTGTTGCGTAACCATCATTTAACGTGCATCCCTTTATTCTTACGCAATCCACGGCAACGTTAATGTTTCTTTGTTTTGTCCTTCGTTACAGTTCAGTTTTTAGTTTGTCCAGGCGTTTACAATAAATCTAAGGACCAGTCTTGATTGTTCAAGCCATTGTTGCTTAAAATCTTTGGTTGCAACTTGGAAAAGAAACGAAATTTAAATTCACCAGTTGCAAATTTCAAAACCCCTAACCCCTAACCCCTACAACCCCCAAACCAACAAAAGGACCATCCTCAAATCACCATGCATCCGTGTGCAAAAATTCAGGTACATAGGCCTTCACAATTTTGCGGTAGCCGTGAGCAAAAAGTCTATGGGATTTAACATGGGGAAAATCTTATTAGCTAGTCAGCTAGCTAGACATTGGGATTTATCCTCGACATGCCAAAATATGCTTTCAGTTGCTTACAAATAACAGACACATGTCTGCTAGTGAGCCGCCTTTTTATCATTAACAATCAATTTTTAAGAATCGGATGTCTACAATGGGATGATCTACTGTTACTCGGCCGCGACACACTAGCGTGTGTCTAGATACGTAGTTTGCATTTGAAATATCCAAAATGCAACTCCAACATTCGTCCCATCAGCAAGATGCACGTGCATCATTCTTGAATGATGGCTGTTAGTATTGCCAGCCGGAATCCTACTGACGACACTACTGGACCACGTACCTCCTACGTGGCGCAACAATTGTGGACCATCCCCACAGCAGGAACATGTTTTTTTTTTTTTTTTATTTATTTATTTGAGCGTACAGGCCTATAACACCAAGTGCTCAGTCTAGCCTACTTAAAAACTAAAACCAAATGCCACCAGTACAAGAAGCAACTTACAAATCACCAAAAGAACCAGCAAGCACCCTGGACCCTATGCACGAGGTACCGGAAACAAGAGAGACTCCTGAAACTCTAGGTGAGCCGTTGTGTTGCCTTACAAAACCCCAAGGTCCTGCGCAGGGGGCCTATACCTAACACCGAGTGTGGGGAGACGCCGAGGGCTACGCGAACCGGGTCGACCCCTACATTGTGGGCAAAGCGCCGCTGAGCAGCCCAAAAAGGGCACTCCACCAAAAAATGACGTACAGTCTCTTCCCCACCGCCACAGGTACAAAGAGGAGAGCGAGACCACCCCAACCTGAACATGTGAGCCCTGAGCTGAACATGACCAGGAACATGTTTATTCCGAAACTAACAATCAACTGCGAAAAATTCGTTTTAACAATGGTCCAAAGGTTTTTTATTCGCTTTTATCGATGGGAAAAATTTAACCTAGAACTACGAAAATACGCCTACGCGAAATCCGGATTAATTTCCTGTCTTTTGCCACCTTTCTCAAATTTGTAGGCTTCCTACTTCAAGAGGAGAAGAGGTACATTTATACGTACACATACTGTACATATATATATATATATATATATATATATATATATATATACCAACCATAAGTTTTTAATGATTAAGATATACATTTTTTTTTTTACATTTACACAGTTACGAAACCCATAAAGTCTTCGTCG
>JAHWFP010194575.1:0-10373 GCA_023313725.1 Lithobius niger
TTTTTTTTATGCACTAGCGCTTTGTGTATGCATTTCTTTCTTTCAATTTTGCAGCGTTTTGCTGTTTGTGGCGTCTGTTTTGTGTGTGTTTGTGGGTTTACGTTTTTCGACTTGGAGTTCAAATTATAGTTCGTTGCGTTCGAGTGAACGCTAATCCGTTTTTATTCGTGTACCTTCACAGCTGTGAGTATGGGGATACGAGCCCTAATGCTTTTTTTGTTCAGTTAATTTGTTGGCTTTTTTTGCTTCCTTTTTTATGTAATTGCTATGGTCCATCCAATTTTGTTTGCGAAAAAACGGAAAATTAGAAATGCGTATTTATATGTTGAGGTTCCGCCCAAGATTTGACCCATGTTTATTATTTGATGGCAACACACTAGCGTGTAATTTATCACGTGTCTTTTCGCTGGGTAGTTGACTCTGTATTGTTGCAGACAGATGCAGTATCGTGGCAAACAATCGCGGAAACAATTCAACTGGCTTCCCGAAGCCCGTATTGAAGAACTAAATAAGTCATTCAGTCATCTCGGCCGTCATAATTTTGAGGGGCCTCAAAATTAAAGATTCACACCCTATAGTTTGAAACTTGAAGATTAAGCGAAAATCAAGACCATTTCATTTTGGTTCGCTACCTAACTTCGGCTGACAATGGTGACTGAAGATACAACGACAATGTTACTTACCCAGCGCCCAAACATCGTTGCATCTTGTTCGAGAAAGCTCCAATCCGAACTTATGCGCCTCGGCTCTTTATTACACCATTGTTACATGTTACAGCATTGTAACATTTAGACATTGTTAACCGCGCCGCCTCCGCCTGTCAAAGATGGCGCGGCCTGTTAGGCAGGCGCTGTTGGCGATGAAGAAGTCAGGAATGCTTACTCAAGACGAGGTGACACGAGGGGTTGTTTCTGCAGAGAAGTACGTGGAGGTATGGAAGATTGCTGAGAGTCTAGGTCTGGATGAAACTGATAGGAAATTGTACGGGGTTGTTGCAAGAGAAGTTGACGAAGATCAAGACGTAAACCTAATGTCATTAGACGGGAACAATGGTGGGACTGACAGTAATGGAGCACTTGACGGTAACAATGCGGAGGTCGGTAACAATGCAGAGGTTGATGTCAGTGGTGAAGTGGTTGGTCAAGAGGCACGGAGTTCTAGGGCAAGGGGTACAGTGACTGATGGGGTGTATCACCGAGGATCGTCAGATTCTTCGAGGGCAACTTTTGCAGAAGCTTTGGCTTCCCGGGGACACCCCTTGGTGGACGATTCCGACGAGCTGTTGGGAGGAACTTACAGTGTGGGTAATGACACGCCTCGTGATTTGGCTTGGCTCCAAAAACTTTATAAAGGCTGTTTGTCAAATTTTTCGATGGAGCTTTCTCTGGTGTTTGTGGCAGATCAGGCAGGGCGGCCCTATTTTGTTCAGGATGTGAGAGATGCTCTGGCTCCCCTCATAGACTTGCGGCGTATTTGTGGGATTGGCTGGTTGAGGGCAAACAATGCCATCCAGGTGATGTTTGTGGATGGTGAAGCCAAACGTGTTGTGAGGAGGGTGGGTAACATACAGATTGGTGGATACCAGGCCGCGATTTACGACCTACATGAACGCTCCCTCCATTTTAAATTACATTGGCTCCCTCTTGACGTGCCGAACACAGCGGTATTAAAGGCACTTTCACAGTACGGGGAAGTGGCGAGTTTGACGCATGAGCGGTATTCTCTTGAGGGACTTCGGCATTGCCGCACTGGAGTGCGCGCAGGCGTTCTGAAGCTGAAAGAGTCTGTTGTGTTGGATGACATCCCTGATGTTGTGCGCGTACTCGGGATCGCTGGCCTGTTGGCTACTGCAGAAAGGCCACCCAAGTGCCTAAAGTGCTTTCAGCGTGGGCACGTGAGACGTCTGTGTTCCGCGGTTTACTGCAGGGATTGCCGCCGTGCCGTGCCACGTGATACCGCTTGTGTGCATCAGACACACCATAATGAGGTGGCTGATCCAGAGGTGGCTGTTCCGGGGCTGGCTGTTCCTGAGGTGGTTGTTCCTGAGGTGGCGGTGACTGTTTTGGATGCCGGGGGCAATGAAGTTGCAAAGGGGGCCCCAGCTGGAGCGTCTTTGGGAGTGGAGTGGCTTGTTCAACGCCGCTCACGTCGCCGGAAGGCTTCGGCGTCCCAGGCTGTGCTCGCGACTTCCCCGCCACAGAACAAGTTTGTTGCCGTGGAAGAAAATCGTTTCGAGCCTTTGGGTGTCAATGAAGAGTTGCGTGACCAGGAGATGTTAGATGAAAGCGCGTGTGCCACGGTGAGTGATGGGCTGAATCCATGTGGTGGGCCCTCTGTGACAGTGTGTCCCCTTAGTTGTAAAGAAGGATGTGACGAAATTGTGGTTGACCAGTGTGATAGTATTGTGTCGGCGGACGTTTCGGGTGAGGTTTCGGTCAGTTCCCGCAGTGTCCAGGCTGTGGTGTCAGATGGTAGTTGGGCGGCTCAAGTGGAGTGCGAGGCGTCGGAGCAGGATGTTGGGTTAGGTGATGTGGATTTTTCGTGCAACAGTGTGGAGGTGGCTTCCAGCGTAGGCTCTGCTTATGCGGAGAATGGGATGTTGGTTACTGTGCCGCCGTAGTGTTGTTTGTACAGATTTATTGTTTTCACCCTGTGCGTGTGGAATGCGAGGGGGGTGGGAAGCAAGGGGGAGGACGTAGAAATTTTAAGTTCTAAGGTTGATGTTTTGGGCCTGGTGGAAACTAGGCTTCCCTTTGGTGTTGTCCCTGTTCTTCCTGGGTTTGTGGGTGTTGTGGGCCATGGCCGGTCCGGGATTAGGGCTTATGTGCGTGATTGGGTTCCCGTTTGCGACCCCCCCCCCTGCCCACTTGTCGTGGGGTAGGTGCATGTGTGTTCAGGATTTGGGATTGGGGTGGAGGGAGAGGCTGGATAACAGTCGGTTTTCTGCACATGACGGGTAATGTTGTCGAAGCCGAATGGGAAGGGTGGGTGTCACCCCTGTTGGGCCCGGTTATTTTAGGGGGGGATTTGAATGCCCACCATTGGCTCTGGGGGAGCATCAATTGCAATACTAGGGGTAGAGTAGTTGCTGGGAGTTTGGATCGTTTGGGCCTGACCGTGGTGCAGGATGGGTCGCCAACGTTCGTCCGCAGGTATGGGGTAACTATCCAGGAGTCGGTTCTGGACTCGTTTCTTTGCACAAGTAGTCTGGCTGCTCGGGTCGCATTTGAAGTCTCTTCAGACCTCCGGGGAAGTGACCACTTCCCTATTGCGCTGACCTGGGGTACCGGAGGGAGGAGGGTTTTTGGTGTGCCGGCTCACCTGGCTCGCCCTAGTGTTGATTCTGGTGATTTTGCGCCATGGGTGGAAAAGTGGGTAAGGATGAGGGGCGGGAGAGGCGTTTGTCGGCTAGTAGGTCTCGGCGCAATGCAATTTGGTGGTCGCCGGCCTGTATTCTGGCGGTTAGGGATAGGCGCCGTGCGTGGCAGAGGTTTCAGCGTCATCGCAGCGACGAACGGTGGTCTGAGTACATCGGCACTGCTCAGGAAACGCGGTTTCTCCTCCGTAAGGAGAAGGCGCTTTTTGGGGCCAGGCTCTGCGCTCGGGTCTCGGAGGGCCTGCCGATCTCGAAGGTTTGGTCTCTTGTGCGGCCGCAGGATGCCCGTCCTACGCTTTCTTGGGTTTTTGGTGGGTCTGGTGAGGTTCTGCGTGGACCTAGCATGGCTGATGCTTTCAATGCCAACTTTGCCTCAGTGTACGATTCCCCGAGGGGCCCACCCCCCACAGGGGGGATGGGGGGGCCGAAGGAGAGATGATGGTTCGATTCCCCACTAACGAGAATCGAGTTGTCTGCCGCGCTTGCAGCCTGCCGGACTGGCAGTGCTGCGGGCATTGATGGGGTAACGTATGAGGATCTGCAGGCTTTGGGGGATGAGGGCTGCTGCGCGCTCCTCAGTTTCTTCCAAAGCCGGTTTGACGGGGCCCCCCGCCTCAGTCTTGGATGTTTTCTATCTTGACTCCAGTATTGGGCAGGGGTAAGGTCCGTTCAGCCTTCTCTCATGTGCTCGGAAGGTGTACGAGCGGATGCTTGTGATCAGGCTTGTGTGGCAGCTTGAGGGCTCGGGGCGTCTGTTTGGTGCACAATTCGGCTTTCGTAAGCACCGGGGGGCACAAGATGCAATGCTGTTTCTGGAATCCGGGATCCGTGAGTCATGGCTTATTGATTGTTTTGCTGTGGCTGTGTTCCTGGATATCAGAGCAGCCTATAACATGGTCGATGTTCAGTGGGTTGGCCATGAGCTTGACGGGCTGGGGGTTAGCCGCAAGGTGAGGGATGCGGTCATTGCCCTGCTTGGGCGGCGGGCTTTTGCCACTAGGGTCGGGCCTTTTTGGTCAGGGGTTAGAGACACTGACCGAGGGCTCCCCCAGGGAAGCTGCCTCAGCCCGGTGCTTTTCGCTGTTGTCATCAATGCTGTCCTCGTGGAAATGAATTTGGCTGTCAACGTCGTGGCTTATGCTGATGACGTGGCAGTCTGGCTCACTGGTAGGGATCTGCCGGGAATCCTGGCGGCACTGGAGGCTGCTATTAGTAACGCCTCCAGAGCTCTTGCAGCCAGGGGTCTCCAGTTAGCCAGCGCCAAAACTGAGCTCATGGTTTTTAAGCGGGGTCAAGTTTGCGAGGCATCTCTCTGTGTGAATGGCACCCAGGTTCAGTCCTCCCAGAGGGTCCGGTATCTGGGTTTCTGGTTGGATTCTGAGCTTAGCTGGGTGCATGATGTGGCTGCTGTTCGCAGGAACCTCTCGACCCGGCTCGGGGAGTTGAAGTCGCTGGTCAGCAATAGGTCGGTGGCGCGGCGCATGATGGTTGTGAACCTATACAGGGTGTACTTGCGTTCATGTGCGGATTTTCATGCCCCGCTTTTAGCTGCCTCGCGGCGGGCTATGGATGGGCTGCAGGTTGCTCTGAATGACTGCTTGCGGGTGGTTACAGGCTGTTTGCCTTCGACACCTGTTCATGCTATTCATGTTGAGGCGGGGGAGCAACCTGTGTTGTTCCGGGCAAAGGAGTTACTGATGAGGCTCTGCCTGCGGGCGATTGCGAGGGGCAAGGCGGATCCTCTTGCTCGCATTCTTTGCGATTATCGGCTCTTGTCTCCTGACGCCCGGGCGCTGCTTGGTGCTCCAGGGCTAGGTGTTTCCCTCTTGGATCAGGGTTGTCTTGGTGCCTACCCGTTGCCGGTGTTTGTCCATCCTCCGGCCCCGTGGGTGTGGTGTGGTGCTGCTGCTTCGCCGATGCTGGATCCTAAGGTTCCACTGTGTCTGCCGGGTACCTGTGCCCGTGTGTTTTGTGACGCTTCCTTTGTGCAATGGGGGATTGGGGTGTGCATCCCAGAGCTGCGTTTGGAGTATGGGTACACCGTTTGTGCTCTCCCATCAGCTTTTGTGGGCGAGTTGGTTGCAGTCTCAGTGGCTGTTGACGTGGGGTCAGAACTAGGTTTCTCGGAATTTTGCGTTCTGACAGACTCTCTAGCGGGGTTGGGTTTTTTGGGGAGGTGTTTCCGGACACTCCAGTGTTCCCACCCAATCGCACGGGAGGTGGGGTGGAAGATATACACTTTGGGTCTGCAAGGCGTATTTGTGTCGATTGGGTGGGTGAAGGGTCACTCAGGGCTTTTCGGTAATGAGCAGGCTGATACCCTGGCTCGCCGAGGTGCAGAGGGGGGTTGCAGTGAAGTGCGCGTGGCTCTCGGTCCACGTGATTTGAGGCCTGTGGTTGGTAGGGCTGTGCAGGGGGAATGGGAGGCAGTTTGGGCTACGGGTGCGACGGGGAGACGACTCTTCTCTTTGCATCCCTCGACTGCTGCTCCACGGTTCCTGAACGGTCTTTCCCGCAGGGATGCTGGCCTGTTATCACGGTTGCGCACGGGTCATGTCCTGCTTCGGGCCCATCTCGCCCGCTTGGGGTGGGCGTGGTCGCCAGAGTGTGTTTGTGGTGGTGGGCCGGAAACAGTCGGGCATTTTCTATTGGAATGTCCCCGTTGGGCGTCACAACGCCGATTTGTGTTGGGGAGTGGGGAACCGTTGGCTGAGGTCCTGGGGGTCCCGCCTCATGCTCCACCCGGCGGGGGAATGTTGGGCCGAGTCCTGGGTTTCTGCCGGGCTACACGCAGGTTTGATACGTAACTCTGGATCTGTCCTCCCTGGTTGGTTTCATGCCCCTACGCATTCCCACGGGGCAGGGTCACAGCTGTGCATCTTGGTCGATTTGTACTGTGTTTTGATTCTGGTTTAGTTTGTAAGTAGTTTTTAGACTGAGCGGGTGGCTTAAAGGCCGAGTAGGCTCAATAAAATATCAAATCAAATATCAAAATCCGCCTGTCCACTTTTTAAAATTCTCGTGCGCAAACGAACTCTAATAAGCACTGCCTGCCTGCTGTGCTAATATCAAAGCTTTTCTCATTGGTCGCTGACAAACAAACCACAGATCTATACAGTTTCTCACTTAGAGGACGCTGTTTGTTTTATACGCTTATTGGGGAAATTACATAACCTTCGTTAATCGTCGGGTTTTCACGAAGCTGCTTCTCGGCAGGATTCGGAAATAGTTATGCCCGTATTAGAGCAATGGCGTTGCTATCGTAAATCGTCGGATTTTTACGGAAACACGAGGATGCTTCTCGGTTAGGATACGTTTAATTTGGTGCAAAAGCAACATAAAAATGAGGTTAGTCCTAAGACAAAATACCATGCGATGGCGGATAGTATCGCTACATCAACGAGTAAAACACCGTAAACCAAACATAAACAATATATATAAACATTGTATATAAATCAAAATTACTTCGTAGATCGAAATCGAAACCGTAAAACGACATTCCTCCAGAGAATCATTTTGGGGAAAAAAAAACAACTATTCTCAAACCGGATCCCGCTCGTGCTTCTGTATGAAATTTATGATTTGTGTGTTTTAGCACTCAACTCCTTTCTAACAAATTTTCCTCGGCCTTCGGTCTCGGGAAATTAAATCTGGAAAGGAGTTTCGCGCAAAAAACCCACAAATGATCGATTTCATAGAAGCACTCGTGACGTTATAGCCGAAAATTTACTTGCGATCGGTGCTTCTGAAATCGAATGGATTTATGCCAATTGATCGCCGAATCAAAACGGCAAAGTACTTGCGTAAAAAATTATAATGCGTGATGGTAAAATAACAAACGCAGCCTGTCAGATTTTCGCAGTTGTCAAAGGGACGGTCGGTCACGCATGCGCAGTTCTCCATGCGCACAACGGAAACCTAGCCAGTGGTTTGATTACACAGATTGTGCCGCCACACAGCCTTCGTTCGTGAGTTTTGTTTTAATTATTCCACCCTAAGGAATGGTTCGTTCTGTCTATCGGGACTAATTGGACTCTATCCTTTTTTGCTTTTGATTTATGGGAGCAAGACGGAATGACAAGTTGCGCTGCGAGCAAAATGGAATTAATGATTCTTTTGGCTCCAAGGTTCCTTTAACAGCAGAATAGATCGTTCCCGTAAATTTTAATGACGACAGCGACTTTGGAAGGACAAAACGCGACGAAGGCAAGAACCATTATCATTTTGGCCGTGGAATTAGCTGGAGGGTGGAAGTGGGAGGTGGGGGGGGGGGGGGGGGGGTGCCGGGGCGGGAGGGCACTTTAATGAGCTGTGTTGGATGGTCCACCAGCCAATTTGAGTTAGGCCTAATGCGGCATAATGGCGCGAACTGTTCGCAGCTGCGTGTAGAGCGGTTCACTTATGAGACGCTCTGCTGCATGGTGATCTATTTTTAGAGGATGTTTAATTTGGTATAATTGTTTGTTTACATTTAAATCGTGGATTTATTATTTTTTTAGAGTTCGTTGTCTAGGTGTAAGAGTGGTTGGTTATCGTGTGTATGCGGTGACAGAGCTCAGCCTTCTGAAATAAATACCGCACCTTGCCTCTTCCAAGCGTACGTGAGGCCCTGGTGGTAGCTGCGGTTACTAATACCTTTTATAATGGTTTACCTTCGCGCTGGAAAAGCATTAGCAGAGTCGTTAGTAGCCGCAGATACCGCTTATGCCTCGCGGAGGCTTGGAAGAGTTGAAATGCGGTATCTAGTTAACGTTCTAATCTATGGCTCAGCCTATTACCTGAAGAAGCTGATCTGGCCGATGGATGAGAGGAAAGGGGATCCTGGCAAAGCCCCCTTCAGTCTATGCTGACCAAGGTACGGTGTGTGAGACTACCAGGCTTCTTCAGTGGCTATGGGATGTATTATGGCCTATTTTGGACCGAATCCCCGAGTTTCCCTTCAAAACCCTTCCAAGCAGGTTCATCTGCTTAAGCAGTTTGCTTCAGGTGACTAAGGCTCCAAAGTTGAAGATTATCTTTAAAAAACTTATTTCTGAAGCAAAGGAGCAGTATTTATATATCCAATGTTTCAAATGTCCAATGCTAAAAATGACTGTCGAAAACAGTTGCAGACCATTATTGAATTGAGATTTGGTGCACGAACAGGGAGACATTCTATTGGGGAACATGAGACCTGTTTTGTCCTTCTGCCAATCTGCTCACCGTCGTATATGACGAATGGATCTCAGAGCCCGCTTGCCGGCTTTGCTTCCTTAGGCCTTCAGTTAATTTTGTTTGTTCCAATTTTTGCCTACTTTCTTTCCTTGATATGGTTTGGTTTGTTGTTATAGTTTAGTGTGATTTTTTGGTGACTTATCGCACTAGTTTTTAGTTTAGTTCTACTTGAGCGCATGAGTTGTGACATGCTTAGGCTCAAATAAATTCAAATTTGAAAAAAAAAAAACGTGTTGACTTCTTCCCTAACGAACTTATTGTTACAGAGAGCCAGCTGATTTATATGTTGCGCCTAAAACTACACCAATTAATTTAAAATGAGTTTTTTTCGCAAACATTGGGAAGAATTTGGCAGACCAACTTTAACCTGACACGTTGAACAAATTCATGCTAGCTGCATTTCACAAAATCTTTTTCTTCATTTCTTCATTCACTGAAAAGGAAATATGTAATCTTAATAGCGTTCTTGATATTGGGAATTGACCAGGTTTTGACGGCTTCAATGCAAAAGTAATAACTGACAAAAGAAGAAAAAACGTTATAGTTCGTACCTCCATACTCACAGCTGTGAAGGTATGAAGGCCCTTATGACATTTAGCCCTTCTGACATGTTCCCATAGCCATTTACCGCTGTCAGTTCTGTCTAGCCCTTCTTTCAACAAGCGAAGGAACGCACAAATAAATGTCTTTTTTTTTTATTAAACCAACAAACAAGCCACGTGCCTCCTTAATTACTGAGTGTAAAGTTGGTGCGTCCCGTGTACCAGGGAGCAAGCGGCAAACTAAAACTATAATTAACCTATAACTATAACGACATCACGGGCGCTCTTTTCCCAGCTATCGACCGCTCTGAAACCCCGCTTTTGAACCGCTAGATGGGCGCCATCTAATGACAGTGGTGTCGTCAACCTTGACGGGTTGCTCCCTGGTCCACATGGACGCACCAAGTTTACACTCAATAATCAAGGAGGCACATGGCTTGCTTGTTGTGTAAAAAGAAATTTCTTGCGCATTTCTTCGCTTGTTGAAATCAAGTGCTGCACTAGAACGAAATAATGGTAGACGGCCGCGCTAAATGCTGCAACCTTGTCATTCGGTGAATAGGTACCTTTAAAGCGACAGGAACATTTCCTGCAGCGGCCGGACACCCAGAACGAGGGCTGCTCTCGGCTATGTACCTAAAATATGAAATATAATTACGTTCGACTGGCTGTCCACAAAACGTCTTTAATAATTTTAGATGGTAGTAAATTCGTGCCCCACTCCTTCCCCCATCACCACTTATTATACCCATTTATCATTATAACCGCGACAACGCATTAAAATTGCCTGACTACCGAACATTAAAATATATTACTTGCCTCTCAAACCAGTTCGACTCGAAGTTAAATTTTTTTTTTTAAATATATAATCCAGTTTGAGTTTAACGTTTAAGTTTTGACGACTTCGATTATGGCTTGTTATATGACATTAGTACAGAGAAAACTGTTTTACACAAGCCGACACTCCCATTTATTTATTATTATTATTTTTTTTTTGGGGGGGGCTACACCTTTTAGATTGCAGAATTAGTAGAGGAAATACGTGGACCGTGTGTGTTGACCTCAAATCTAAATCACCTATACCATTAGCACAAACTAAACAGTTCAGGAAAAGACAGTCGGTTTATTGTGCTGGACTGAGCCACGTGGAAGCCATCTTGAAATTTCAGATCGAAGATTAAATCTTTTGCTTGTGACTGATAACCAGTCTTGCTGCTTGTCAGGCAGCGTCGAGAATTGGT
>JAHWFP010194576.1:1207-21602 GCA_023313725.1 Lithobius niger
CAGCGAGGCAGCTTGATAGGCGGCACACGATAGCTCTACTGCAGACTATGCCTGTTTCAAGCGGCTGCTCTAAACTCTTTCACCAGCGAGGCAGCTTGATAGGCGGCACACGATAGCTCTACTGCAGACTTTGCCTGTTTCAAGCGGCTGCCCTAAACTCTATCACCGGCGAGGCAGCTTGATAGGCGGCACACGTTAGCTCTACTGCAGACTATGCCTGTTTCAAGGGGCTGGGGAAATGTGTATGGGGGAGGGGGAGGGGGGTGTTTGCTAGAACGGCGTATGTTACGCAGCTAGTTCCTTTTAAGTAATTTTTGGCCGTTGAATCTAATGGTGGAAACCGTTTGTCTCGATCTGGTATCATTCCGGAGTTGAAAAAGGCGACAGACGGACGGACGGACAAGTCGTTGCTATAGTGTCCCCAGCCGTTATAGCTGTACAGAGGTCTAAAAGGGGGAAAACTCTACACGTTTATATTGTAGTTAAAAGCCATCAGGGGGGGACAAAGATCTAAAACCAAATGGGTCATAGATTCTCTTAAAATATCGCTGAAACAATCTTACCAGAGCCACACCAACCACACACCACTATGCTTCGATAAGAGCAAATCGAAAACCCTCTTTATGGCAGGAAGACAACTCCTTAAGAAACAGAGAGCCGGATTTCCAAGCAAATAGTTTTAAACAACACAGTCGTTTAAGGTTGTCGGAGACTGTCGTGGTCGCTTGGATGTTTTGTTTTCCTGTGGTTTTACTGCTATATTAAAACCACAGGAAAAGAAAACAACCAAGCTACCCCGGACAATGAGAGACGGAAAGAATACTTGGGAAGCGCGGAGCTAAAGGACAGAACGGACAAACTCATAAGTACTAAAAAGCATGAAAGAAGATGAGAACGAGAAAATAAACGAGAAATTTGAACAAACAATAAAGACGAAATTTCCCGTTTACGAGTAAAGCAGTTTTGTATTGGTGAAAAATAAATAGAATTAACCGGCTGTGCCCCGGCGGTGTAGCAGGTCCTCCTTCACATTTCCCCATTCGGGGCGAAAGACAATCGTCTAACTGGAAAATCGCATAATTGGAAGAACGTATAACGGAAAACAGTATGACGGAATATCATCTAGCAGGAAACTCGTATAACGGAAAAGCGACTAACTTGAAATTCGTATAATGGATAATCGTCTAATATCCCTGCCTCGCTCGCGCTACCGCGCTCGCTGCGGCTATACATATAACATCAAAAACCGCAGTTAGACGTTAATCCAGTTGAACGTTTATCCATTATACAATTATCCATTATACGATATTCCATTTAGATGCTTCTCCAGATTTTTTATTTAGGCAGATTTTAGACAATTATCCCATTAGACAAACTTCCAGTTATACGTTCGTCCGACGTTCCCCCCCCCCCCACCCCCATTCTCCCATTCCGAAATGTTTGAAACTTTTGTAGGACTATTTGTAAATAAAGTCCGTTCCGTAGCCTAGCCATTAAACTGGTTCAACTATGAGAAGTCACATTAGGATTCATTCAGGTGGGCGGTGGCAGCGCGGAGCAATATTGTGCAAGGGGACTCTGGAAAAGTAAAATGTTGTGTGGGTCAGTACCATAGGGAAGAGAGTATTGCGGGCATAACGTCACACCAGGGATTCAATCAGCTAAACGTCACTGCAGGGGGTGGGGATAAATGGATTCCGTAGCTGCTTAAGGAGATAGTCTGTCACAATACCCTACTCAGTATAGACTGGCTGGGACTCTGCCAGGTTATCCTCTTCAGGCAAGTACACGCTGAACTTCCCCGGCACGATGGGCGAGCAACAGCGAACAACATAAAGTCGGTTCATAGTCGGAAGCTTAGGCTCGCATTAACGCAGTCATATATACGTGTGAATTCAAATTGAACTCCTCCAAAAACCTCCCTTTTAGCCCTGGAATATAACTATTTTGCAGAAAAATTGAGAATTTTTATAATTTAGGGATGGACAGTTTTTTTTTTTTTTTTTAAACAAATTCCTTGATGTCTTATTCAAGTTGAAAAAAGAAATGGCGAACCAAATTGTGGCATAATTTCCCGCATAACGGAGAAAACAAGCGGAAATGGAGAATATGATTCCGACTGGGGCTAATGGGAGACAACATTCGAAAAACAGGCTGGAGTGAAAATTTCATCATCTAAATGCATGAACAGTCAACCGACCAAGACCGTCTTTTGCATTACTAACAAATACGAAAAAAAAAACGGGAAAAAAGCGCGGTTCGGGGAGGAGAGGAAGGTAGCCTATTGGAACCAAACACATTGATGGAAACGTCCAAGACAAACAAGTAAAATTAGAGGTTTCCATTCAAATTTCGTACACCTAATGAGGCAAGAGCAGTACCTACAACACTACCCATGAACTTCGCGACGACACATTTACGGAAGATACATAAATACTGTTACAACCACGTACCGACCACTTCTAGCCGACATCGTGCGTTCATCCTCATATAAATCACGAAAACTTAAAATCCTTAAATTGAAAATTGCACGAATAGGCTTACTTACGGTAATTACATAGAACAACGCCTTTTCAAGCTATCGACATACCTTTCGATTCCTTTCGTCGTTGTGGTTCAGAAAATCATAACGAAAACTTGCACAAACGCCTTTTTCTTTTATAAAATAAGTTTTAGAACACGTTAAAACGCTTTTGACAACCGTGGATAGGCCGCCATAACGCGCGACGATGGGAGCGCAACAAGAAAACCTGATTTCGACCAGAACATTAGTAAACGGAAATTATATCCTTCCCGGGACAATTTTTCCCCAGTTGAAATGCCGTCCGCAGGGGCGTGCTTCGCGCGCACTATTATATACATCAAGAATTTGTCTAATCAGAAATAGTATGACACAAGCATTTGTGAAACAAGAACAAATTATGAACCTTGGTTGTTTCACAAATGCTTGCGTCATACTATTTCTTGCTATACTTGTCACTATCATACTATTCTTGCTATTTCTTGTCATACTATTACCCATAAAACAACTCAACAGGTTACATCACAATATGTAAAAATTCTTTTACTGCAGAATTTAAAATACGGACTGTATCCAAAACAGTAATTTTCAGACACACTGTTTACAAGATACTTGCTATAAAAAATGACTATGGTAAACCAACAAGTAATTCTCCGATCTCTAATCTGCTTAATAAGATTACAATTAAATAATTTGTTATACATTGGTAAAGTCAAAAACGAATTAAAATTTACTGCTTAATGGCTAATAATAAAGTTATTATCGGCCATGTTAAATGAAACCCCAAGTGTGAACTACGAAATAGTATAAAATAGAACAAAATAAACAAGTAAATTTTCCTTTTCGCCTTCATAGTATTATGCTTTTAACTAACTATTGTGTGCGTGGCTTATCTTGAGTCCTGTGGGTATTTTATGATCGGTTACGTCTTCCTGATGGGGCCGGCTTTAATCGACGTCCGCCATCGTTTTTGTAACTATTTTAGATGTCAACAAGGCACTCTGCTACCAAAAACATACAATCGATTATCTGTGGTCTTTCTGGGGCGAGCTCAAGGTACGCCACGGACACTATAAATATTGTTTACACTTTATACAGGGTGGTCCACAAAAAACTGACGGCCCAACATTTTCCAAGTCCAACTTGTCTAGTTAGTACCCCTCAGAACCAGGAAAGGACAGAAATCAAGTCTAATAAAAACCGGGAAGATTTCCGTCCTCTCCTGGTTTTGAGGGGTGCTAACTAGAAAAATTGGACTTAGAAAAATCTTGGGTCGTCAGTTTTTTTGTGGACCACCCTGTATTTCACTTTTACTGGTGTTACTTATACCATTATGGACGTATGGTGATATTGATAGGAAAGGCCGCGAACCATTTCGGTTGGTGCTCAGGCTAGAGCAGTTGTTAAACAGAGTGTGTAGTATATGCTTGGCACAGGCTCTTCTGAGTCTACAAGTCGTGAGGATCGGTCGTCCCTAAATTATCGCTACGTAGCATAGCTTATGAGATTTTCAGGCTATGTACAGTACATGTATGTGAACCGACTGAATATCCTGCTCGCGATAACTATTGATCAGAGTTTCTTGGCAATGTCTTCACGCGTGCAACAATGTCCGTGGCACTTTTCCAAAAGGTCTATTGTGAAACATCGCTTACACATTTTTAAGAGAAGTTATTTGAAGGGGTTATTCGTCCTTGTGTTTTCGTTGAATGGAGCTTTCGGAATCGAGCAACAATGCATAAAAAATGTCTGCTTACGCGACGTTCCAACAGCTTAACTGTTACAATAATTTGATGGGGAAATTTCTCATTTCCAACAACAATGCTCTGGACACGAAAAATGTTTAATGGAAATTGTCTGAAGAGGCTATTTATGGTTGAGTTTTCGCTGTTTGAACGGTGAAGGAGGTCTTCGGAATCGAACAACAATGCTTAGACAATGTAAAGTTTGGTGAAAGGAATCGGTTGCGCAATAACTACACACGAGCTTTCTTAATGTTTTGTTAATTCTTCAATGATTTAAAAAGTATGGGACAATAACTAATTACTTCCAGGGGCGCTGCCGGGAGTACCTGCTTTTTTCAAATTTTTTCACATTCCCAATTTTTATTTTTTTCACATTTTTCATACACCTGCTTTTCATTTTTTCACATACCTGCCTATTATTTTTTCACATTTTTCACGTACCTACTTTCATTTTCGTATCATTTACTTCTTCGTTTTCATATATCACCAGTTTCACATTTCTTTAGCCTAATACACATTTTTCTTTTCCAGTAACCCTTGTTAATTTCTCTGTAATCTCACTCAAGAGAGCGAAAGCGACTTCAAAGCGACTCCATCAGTAAACCAACCAATTTCATTTTTGTGTGTTCTAACCACAGGCATACCTACGCAATTCCGAGCCCAAAATTATGGCGGATAATTTGATTGTTTTTACTTGTTGATGCGTTTTGCATTTTCTTCACACCAATACTCATATTTTTCACATTTTTTCACATTTTTCACATACTTTCACACCGGCAGCATCCCTGTACTTCCTTCTGCGCCAATAACTCAAAAAGCGGGTATTCATTGTTAATAATGGCCTATCCTATCATCCTGCATCTTGATTAGATGTCGAACGAGGACCTGCATGAGACTAGAAGTTTTCTCTTATGTACCATGTCTACAACTCTAATTCCAGCAGCGAGATGACGGATGTATTTTTAAGTCTCATTGATTAAATGCCAACACCCCATCAAAAAGGTTATGGTCCATTCACGACCATTTGTATTCAGCATTTGTACTGAGTTTGGTTCTGTAGTGGGCAAGAGAAGAAGGGATTTTCCCCTCGCAATTTGACAGCGTTCGATTTTCGAAAGTGATAGCCTTCATCTTGAATTTTGCTTATTTGCAAAAGACGAATGGGGGTTGTGATCATTGGCGAAACGTTGAGCGAATGAAACGACTAACACGTTTAAAACCTCGTTAACGATTTTTGTGGCCATGACGATGAAAACTTCATGATATTTTCGAAGATTTTCCGAAATTTGAAGTTTGTTGCTGATTTTCGTTCATCAGTGAAAGATTGGCGTTTCAGCATGGAAGCTGAAGGTATTGTGCAATTTATAAAAACCCAGAATCAAGCACGGCACCGTCAAAGGAAATCAGTAATAGTCACTCATTTGGGATAGAAAGTCTAAACGATCAAAATTACCACGCGCGATGCATTAGGGTTTAGACGGAAGGGGTTATGAAAACATGAGGATAGTACTACAGTAAAGCTGCCACTCGGGAAAACTCGGCAACTGGCAAAACATGAAGAAACTTCAGCACCTAGAATGAATCCATGGGTTAGCCAGAATGACCAAAACCCTGGATGTCCTGCTGTCATGGCCGATGTATTGGACTCTGGGTGTTGTGCAGACTGCCAAGCAGCTATGACGTGTTGCTCCACTCGGACACCTTCAAGAACACCAAATACACTCCAGATCATGTTGAGACATTTCTCACATAGAAGATGATCGAAGACGGAAAACACGGGGAGATGAAGCATCTTCTGGAGACAACAGCCAGATGTTTGTTGTGAGGACATTTATCCAAAACAAAGCAAATGCAAGTTTAATGCTTTTAATGCAACGAGGAAGGTCATTTAGCCAGAGATTGTCATTCAAAATCAAGAATTAATTCATCGGCCGACAGCTGAAGATCCATTTCACAGGAGACATATCATTATGGTTCCGGGTTTCCAAAGTGGCTATGGAGAAGCCATTAGACAGCAAAGATGAATGGCTAATTAATTCTAAGTCAACCATCAGGGTAGTAAAATATAAGTCATACTTCTCCGGCTACCTACTGTTAGAGGAAAGACATGAATTGATGAAGTTAAACGAGAAAATACTGGCATTCCTGCAGGTTTATCACTTCCTTTTTATATGTACCAACATATTATTAGTGAGCATAATGCAAAAAGCAAAGTACAAAGTAGCATTTGTGGAAGGCAGTTGTGAGATACATCGCAAGAACAGTGGTATAGTAATCGACAGTGACAAAAGGTGGGGTAATCTTTATTCATTACTGAACCCGAAAATCGTTCATGATGACCAGACAGCATCACGACGGAGCTGCGCAAAAGGGAAAAATCTTGGAAGCCAAGCAGAGAATCAAGATGGAAGTACTATAGTGTCCACGGCCCATCTTGAGTTCGCCCCAGAATGATCATAAATAATCGATTGTACGTGTTTGGTCGCAGAGCGTCTTGTTGATATCCAAAGTAGTTACAAAAACAATGGCGGCCGTTGATTAAAGCCAGGAAGACGTAGCCGATCACAAAATAAGTGCAGGACTCAAGATACGCCGCGCACACTATAGGGGAGGTAGTAGTTGGGGATCTAAGAGAGATAAAAAAAAACTATTTTGTGGTATGGGCATGAAAGATTAGGGCATACGAATGCATCGTCAAGGACTCGTAAAAGGCTTGGATGATGCAATGCTTCGGCGTACCGTACGCATTGTCAGTGGGATGGTTCACAAGGTTACCGTTCTAAGGGACCAAACGCTCTAGGTCATCTACCAAGCTAAGTTTGGAACATTCCAACGTTTGTGGGCCGTAGCTGCATACAAAGGTGAATGACATTACATAGCTTCTTGGATGATTTAACCAAATGGCCTGGCTTTACTTAATGGAGGAGAAAAGCAAAGTCTTTGACATTTTCCAAGGATGGAAATGCATGGTGGAAGCCGAGGGTGGGCTTATGATTAAACGGATCAAAATGGATTGAAATTATGAATGAAAAGAAATTGTCAACAGTTGTAATTCAATAAAGTAAAAGCGATCCAAATGGATTATTAAACTTGTCAACACTTGTAATTTTGTTGAACGTTAAAAAATGCAGATATATAATAACTACTCGCCTCATCATCAAGAGCAAACAATATAAAATATAACAAAACCAATTTGAATTACCAATTCATTTAATTAAAATATGCCCTTTGTGACAAGTGAAACTGTAACAAAGCCTTCCACTTGCACTTGTGCATGCCCATTGCACACTTGGCAATTCTTCACTCTGCCTCTATCTACTGACTTGGTTTTGCCAATTTCTCGTTTTAATTTGCCTATGTTCTGAGAGTTTCATCCGTCAAAAAGGAAACATGTTAACTAAAAATATTTTGATAATTTAAATAATTTTATTCTATTTTAGATTTTATATCACAATGCTTGATAATCAGTTACCATTTACTCGAAATGTTGAGCACTTATTGTATACCTCCGCACTTTTTTGGCTTACAACCAAATGGATAATGGCAGCGAATTTTGCAGCCGGGGGTTTTGAACGTGTAAAACCAAGGAAGGATCTAGAAATTCACAAGACTCATACAGGCTCCCTATAGAGGCTCCACGGAAATGGAGCAGCGGAAAGATTTAACTGGACCAAAATGGACAAAGTCTCAACAATCTTAGTGGAGGATGTTCACAAAAATTCCTTTTGAGCGAAGTGGTTTGACGGCCTGCTCTTACGGAATGCTGGAGTGGATCAACTAGCAACAAATAGCGGCTAGAACGATGGAGAAACAAGTTCATTGTTTGTGAAGCGTATGTCAGAGATGATAAACCAAAGAAGGGCAAGCTTGACAACAGAGACTTTGTGGGAGTCATGGCCGGCTACGGCATCAACCGGAAGGGATACCCGCGTGCCGATTTCACAATTGCAGAAGATCACCGAGAGAAGGATACGTCAAATTGTTCAAATTGTTCCGGACAAGAACTTGAAAGACTGCAATCGCCAACCCACCGTTTGCAGCAGAAGATTTTATTCTGTTGCACTTTGCATGAAGAGGGGAGTGCGTGACGCGGGAGTGACGAGGGTTAGGTTAGGGTTGAAGAAGTGACTGGAAACGTTAGTCTTCAGATGGTGAAAATGATAATAACCAAACTGGATGGTTCAGTCATTGAAAGATGGAATTCGATGCACATCTGACTTATATATATAATACTGCCTGGCAAACCCTTGCCAAGTGGCGAAGTAGCTTCAGGGCAGAAAAGGCCAAAGTGAAGTTCGGGACGCGGGGTTAGGATTAAGGTTGTAACTGAATTAGGCCAAACGGGATCTACTGGGAAGGGAGGATGGGGAAGGTGCTGCTTAAGGCTGAAGCCCAAATCTGAATGACAAATGGGATGGAAAGCTTGTCTCAGATCGGTGCGCCTCGTGCATACAGCCATGGTTTAACACTTAACAGATGATATTAAATGTTTGTGACATGACAACATTTCATTGTTACAGCAGGGTAGGCATCATAAAACTCGGTGTGCCGATGTGTCCCCGCAGGGCCGTAGGAAGGGTAAGGCAAGCAAGACGGGCGCCTTCCTTGTGGGCGCCTCGCCGAACCCCTGACAACCATGCCACCGCGTTCGCGGATGGTGCACAAATATATTTTTGTAACGGATGGCGATGCACACCTGCAGTTCATAACGCTGTAAGAAGAGGCGTGCTTGCTCGGACTTGGTCTAGTGCTTTAGATGTTTTTGTTAACCGATTATTAGTTTTTTTCTATAATGATTCGATAACCGAAAGCTGATATAAAAAAAAGTTCAGAGATACTTCACTGTATTTGCGTCTCATGAAATCACGTTTGTTTGATAAAAAACACGCTAGTTTTTTTTTTTTAATTCGTCAACCATTCAATTCCCTAGTACAGGTCTCTTTAGTATTTAGTTAGGCAAGCCTCAATGGAATATTTATTAACGTTATTTTTTCTTGAAATAGGCAGCCGGGCGGAGAGGGGAGGGGAGGGGGCGCCGCTCAGTTGGTTCGCCTTGGGTGCCAAGGGGGCTAGCTACCCCCTTCCCCCTTCGTCCCCCTTCCTCCGCAAAGTCGGAAATTGAATGGGACGAAGTTGCCTAACAGATTACGCTGCTTTTCAACTTGCGATAAGACGTGATTGTGAAACTGTTGGAGTCTTGCGAAATCGAGAGGCCAATGACGTCACAATCTTGAAGAAAACTTGAGTTCCAGATGGTTAGTCCAAATATCGCCCAAATCAGAAAAAATTTCACTACAGTTACAAGAACGACTGCGTAAAGAAATCTTGTAAGTCCACTGAAGTGAACTAAACTTGTTGTTAGAAATTCAACTGTTTAAAAATAAAATTCTTTAAAGACAAAAAACCGAATCGCAAATGCCATTCAATTCAAAACGAAACGAAACGAAACGAACGAAGCGAACAAAAAAAAAAGTAGTATAACGACTTCTTTCACCACTTCTTGTGCGAAAAGACATAAAAACCCAATTTTTTTTTTGTTCTTATTCATTTTATTCTCTCCCTTCTTTTCCTCTCTATGTCTTTCTCTCTCATTCCCGAAGTTCTGCGGAATAATTCTCGGGGGATTTCCGTCACTCTCAATTCATGAGGTAAAAATTACTCCCCCTCCTTCATCTGGCCGTATTTCCAGGCCAATAACTCGACATCTGCGCCTCCAATTTGATTACAAACAGACATCACTTAAAAATCGATTCTTCGCACAGAACGAAATCATTCGCACAGAGAGGCACGTGCGCTGCAAGACAACTACACCAGACTGACTCCAACTCAACTCAACTCACCAACCAGCTTCTCACTCTCTCGACTTCCATGAGGCGCAGAATGAGGACGAATTTGAACGAATGAACGTTGCATTCTTGGAACGTGCCTCTTTTCTGTTCTGCGCATGAGCTGGATGGACTCTACGTGCCGCCCAACCACCCACCCACCAACCTACCAACCTCCACAACATTTCCCGCACATTCCAACTTCCGGTCATACAGGAACGCCGTGTCGTATCACTAAAACTGTAATGACGGATCGATGCTACTGAAAATTTAAGGTAACATGAAAGCGTATATAGTTGCAGTGCACAGACTTAAAACGCAGGTTTACAATTTTCCGAGTTAAAAATGTAAAATTGGTAGCAGCTTTTTTCCGAAAAAAAAATTAAAAGGAAACCAACATCAGCAAACCGAACTCGGGTTGAAAGTTTCCAAGTTGGTTGAGTAACAATCACCGCATGCACGATCATTGTTGCGGGCCAATCGCTCTTGGTATCAGAACTGAGAAGCAAGCAATCACACTGAGAATGAGTTAAACAGGACGGAAAGCCAATGAGCTTTAGATGGGTTAAATACATACGGGTACAAACCTAATTACGTTGTCTTTTGTACTTCCATGTCAGACTGCATGAGCAGGGAATCGAACCCACGACCTTTGAAATCAAAGGACGAGGTCCTACCGCTGAGCCGCACTGTCACGGTCATTGTTTTTTTTTTTTAGTGTCAGTATGGCTCACCGGTGGGACCTAGTCCTTTGATTTCAAAGGTCGTGGGTTCAATTCCCCACTCAGGCAGTCTGACATTTAGTCCAAAAAGCAACGTAAATAGGTTTGCATCCGTATTTATTTTACACTGAGAATAAGAGTGGAAGCCCGCTATTCAAAACGCTATTCAGTTCCCTACGAAAACAAAACCCCAGGGGTTCCAAGGGAGGGGGCGAAGGTGGGGGGGGGGGTATTCAGACCACACAATGGGGTGGGGCAGGGAGTGCAAGAGGGGACAGGGTGTACAGGGGGGGGGGGGCGTGGGAGAACTGACCACACAATGGGGAATGTGAGGGGGGGGTCAGGGAGGTTCGAGAGGGGGAGAGGAGGGTGGTCGGTGGCCATGTTCATTTCATGATGCTCAGTAAAGTATTTCGTTCATGCATGCGGGAACCAGCTGGACTGGCGTATGTTACGCCTGAGGTAAAGCTAGTTCAGTATTAAACTAATTAAAAAAAAAAAGAATAAATCACAAGGTAAAGGGTTTTAAATGATGCAAACAATCTGCATTAAAGACTGGCCTTGTTAGGCGCCATTTTTAAATTCTATAGCATTTACTGAATTAAGAGAATCAATTGAACGGTACTTTATTTATTAATGTAGCTCAGGCTAGATAAAGGCCTACAGTTCACTTTAAAGAGGAGTAAAACAAAAACAACAGGGGCAGTGGTAACACATTCACCTAAATTCTGATTTCCCGGCAGGACGTCGTGCTACACATCGAGAGTGTGTGCCCGCTGGTGTGCGAAATGGATCACAGCAAGAAAAAAAAAAGCGCCATAGGTGGAACCCCCAAACGTGATTCCTCTTAAGGCTCGGTGCATAGATGCGTTTATTTTTAACGCGCGTTGACGCTGCGTTACCGCATTTGCGGTTTGGTTTACGTAACATCTGTTGGGTACTGCACACATACCTGCGTCGACGTTGGGTTACCGCACATCCATCGTGCGTTCGTTTCGCACCGCCCCCCCCCCCCCCCCCGTCAACGCAGCGTTTATACGCAAACGTATACCTACGTCTCTCCGTACCTTGTGTGACTTGAGCGGTGCACACATCCGTCGTTTATCGCAAAAGCTTTACCGAGTAAATGGCGTCCAGTTTCGAAGAAATAGACATGGAATTGTTTATTGGGGGAGTGAAGAACTACCCTGAAAAATGAAATGTTGCTGCAGAAATGATTGAAGACTCATTGGGAAGTATTAAAGAACTTATCCGAATTTTTTAGTTAATCTGCAAAGGATGTATAATATCTTCCCTGGTACGTCTTAAATCAGTATATGAATGTACCAAATATCGTCGCATTGGTCTGAATATATATATATTTATTGTACAGGAGGTAGGCAAAACGGGTTGCGGTCGAATGCGTACTGGCGTTACTTCACGGTCATGTGTGCATTGATTGCTAATGTCAACGCACGTTGAAAAAACGCATGTGTGCACAGGGCCTAAGCGCAGCAAAGGACGGGGGAGTGAATGAATCAATAGAAATTAATGCGACGGAACTTAATGAATTTACCGCAGTATCATTTTAGTTAACTAGCTTCATTTGTAATGTTCCATTTCAGCAGTATAACCAACCTTACTTACCTCACAATATGCCATATAATATGGTGAAAACGTTTAAACTGCCATCCTTTTTAAACCATCGAGGCAAACCCTTGTCACTGGCCTCACAAGCTAGTGACATTGTGTTTCCTTCACTGGTTGGCAGTTTAAACGGTTTCACCGTATTATATGTCGTATTGTGAGGTAAGTATAGGTTATATACTGCTAAACTTAAATATTACTATTGGAGTTAGTTACCTAAAATGTAATTTCGATGAATTCAATAAGTTCCGTCGAATTAATTTCTGTTTATTCATTAATTAGGTTGAATTAATTCTCTCAATTCATTTAGTGCCATACAAATTAATTCTCTAACTGCCATAGAATTAAGGTAAATTTATTCTATGACAGTGATTATAGTGTTCGCGGCCTATCTTGAGTTCTCCGCAGAACGAACACAGATAATCGATTGTACGTTTTCAGTAGCAGAGTGCCTTGTTGATATCCAAGATGGTTACAAAAACAATGGCGGCCATCGATTAAAGCCACCCCCTCCACGAAGACGTAGCCGCTCACAACATACTTGCAGGACTAAAAGATACACCGCGCACACAATAAATTCTGTATGTTATTTGCTGTAGGTGAGAGTCTGATAGTCAATAGTTTTTCTTTAATAATTTTTATTTAGCCTTTCGGATTACCTAAAGTAATCCTCGTTTAGGTGAACCTTCGTTTAGGAGGAAGAAGTCGAGAAAAGGGGAGATAAAAAAAAAACAGGGATTCGATCAGACAAACCTCTTATCACCAGGCTAGAACCCATTGTCGCGGAAGGAGAATGGTATAGTCTCCCGCACGGCCGTGGCCAGCAGTGATTGGCCGGGACTTTTCCAGGGTCCCCTTTTAATTCCCCAACCAGATGAACTTCTTCAGAAAACCAGTAGTCCCATGGCAAATTTTACCAAACTGCACCCGAACGGTTTACCCCAACACTCACAACATTAACTTAAAGGCCAATAATCCTTTTATACCTCTGAGCGCCGTACTCGTGTGTGTGTGTGCTCCTTCGCAATATAACACTTATTGCCCCATGAAGACTTGTTCCAATTCTTCCTTCTTGTCTAAGTGAGCAGAAGGGGATTGAGTTTCAGTTACTCGGTGGTTAAATTAAAAGACGTAAACCGCACTTGGGTCCCTAATCGTCCCGACAGACGATGCGATAAAATCGTGGTAACGAGCCTTAGGCGCACGTAAACGGCTGACCTCTCTAACCCCACCCTTACTTTGCCCTTACGAACGATCTTCTTTTCACGGGTGTGTAGCTCCTCTTCCTTCCCATCAGCAGGGCAGCAACATCCAAGGACTGTAGTTACAGTACAAAGATGGCCGACTTGAACAAGTTAAACAACGATTACAAACTCCTGATGGGGCCATTGTTCGTCCACAGAGGGCGCTTAATGATAGCTTGAGGCGACACGTGCGGGCAAAGAGAGAAGACGATCTCCACACGCCAAACCGAAAAAAAGAAGGCTAAGAGAAAAAAAAAACGCCAGTAAAAAAAAGTATTTCTTGTCCCATTACAAGTTGTAAGGACGATTGAAGTCCTGTAACTTAGAGGTCCCTCAGGCAACCCACAAAAGTTTCGCCGTAAGACATTCTTTAGTTCCGAGGTAAAGGGAATCAGCTCGTTGTTAAAAGGTGAAGTAACACGAAGTAATTCATTTATGCACGGGCAAACTTTGGTGCTTATCAGAGGAAACAGGTAATAAACCACCTAGGATACCAACAAAAAAGGGGTTAACCACTCCTGGTCATCGGCCCGAATCCCTAAGGCCCTATGATACCAACGATTTCGTTGCAACAAAGCGGATTCCAAGAATTTAGTCACAACCTTTGTTGTTGATGTTGTTTAACAAACTGGATTCCAAAGATAAGACCCTTTGTTGTTGTGAAACCTAGTGGATTCCAAGGATTTACTGAAAAAATTTTGTTGTGTCACAAAATGATCTAGTGAAGAACCTTTGTTGTTATAAGAAACTGGGTTCCAGGGATTAGGTTAGGTCCGTTTGTTGTTGTGGTAACCAAGTTGTTGTGGTAACCAAGTTGATTCCAAGGATTTTAGCTAAAAACCTTTGTTGTTATGTAACCTAGTTGATTCCAATGATTTACTGAGGCATCTTTGTAGTTACGTCACAAAGGATCTAG
Source organism: Lithobius niger (assembly GCA_023313725.1). NCBI lineage: Eukaryota > Metazoa > Arthropoda > Chilopoda > Lithobiomorpha > Lithobiidae > Lithobius > Lithobius niger. The sequence goes on from JAHWFP010194576.1 coordinate 15,807, forward strand.
TTAAGAACCTTTGTTGTTGTGTAACAAAGTTGATTCCAAGTTTTTGGTTAGGAATCTTTGTTTATTAAGAACAAAGCAGTTGTGGAGACAATATCTAGTAGAGTCTTGCTACCCTGAGATTTGTAAACAAATACAAATATGAGAATACATGTAATTACATTTCACAAGAAATTAGATCAAAATGTACGCAGCACGTTATTTATTTATTTATTTTAATACGACGTTGCACAAAATCCGAACAGTAGACAACCGCCATATTGGCATGAATATTAGAAGGTATACAGAAGTATTGTAGATAAAACGTTCTACAGACAGCAATCTTTGTTTCAAATGCTGAAGCCAGGTAGAACCTTAAGGAGAAAAGGGGAGGAGCAGCGTTTGTTTAAGTAGGCTATTTTCAGTTCAGCCTGAATTTGTGATTATTCATTACAGCTTTAGAATAGAGTTGCGCGCAAGATTCAATTCACTTGTCAGTAGGAAAAAAAAACTTTTCTACAAACGTCTTTCTTTTTTTCTCAGCATTCTTCAATACAAGTTTGTTTTTTTTTTCACCGCAACTTTTCACTCTTGCCTTGAAAAAGGAAAGGAATATAAGTTTCAAGTCGAAATGGGGGTTCTGAGTTTGGCGTTCTGTGCCAAGTTCATAGCTTACTACAACGCCACAGTCTGACGTTCAATTTCCTAGTGACTAGGCCTAACTGATATGAGCAGCCAAACTGTTCGATAGAGGAGGAAATCAACCCCACTTCCTGACCTTGTGTGCCGTAATTTGTAACAGCCGTGGCAGGAGGTGGAGGTTGAGGGAAGTCGGGGGGGGGGACTCTTTCACCCCCCCCCCCTTCATCCTGCTTTCCCATTTCCAGGAGAACAAGTATCACAAATACGACCCCGCAACTTCAAAAGGGAAGCAGAAAATAAACGAAGAAAAAAGTTAGGTTTCGTGCGGAAGAAAAAAAAAGAAAGGCGAGGAAACACTACTAAGACTCGGACTCTTCGCAATAGCAGCAGCAGCTGGGAAGCGAGACAGAGCATGTCACGAAGGTCGCGCCACTATCTGTACCAGGTGTCATTTTGACGGCAGCTAGGGGAAGCTCGCCACTCTGGGTGAGACGAGGGGTTATTGTCAGAAATCACAACACCACACCCCAAAAACGACGCTCCAGTGTCCGCGCGCGCGCACACACACAATGAGCACTGACTGAACACAACCCTTGGTTTGGTTGTTGTTGTTGCTGTTGGTGATGGTGACTTTTTTACTAAGTCAAAAATAAATAAAGAGAAGACAACACTAGAGAGATAACGGCATACCGGAAATGGAAAAAGACAAGTGGAGGTGACAAAAAAAGTAAGAAGAGTAACAAAGAATTGTAGAGGACGCATCAACCAACAAAAAGAGGACAAAAAAAAAGAATAAGGCGGTAACAAAAATGAGGAAAGCAAAATGCGACAACTCGTCAAAAAAAAAAAACATGTACAACTTACAACTTCAAAGGAAAGTCGCCGCATAAGATAACTACGACATTCGGGGACTAACTTCTGGCTATATACTTGGGTTTAAAGTGGGCTATTTAGGCTACTTATTAACTCTAGTCTTCTTTAAGGTAAGACTTTGTCACACAAAAACAAAGGTTCCTGACTAAATCTTTGGTATAGCTACTTTGTAACAAAACCACAAAGGTTCGTACCCAGACCCTTGGAATTCACTTTGTTACACCATAGGAGCGTGACTCACGAATGTACCCAGAATACAAAGCGCGTCTGCTACTTCCGCCTGACCAAGCCGCCATGAGGCATTCGCGGTTGATCCGCTCGTAGGCGGTGGAATTTTCTGTGAAATACGCCCTGTACTACATTGTTTATGATGTATCAAACGTAGGTAAGATAAGAGATTGTTATATTGCCAGGCGTTACGTGCCATTGTGGTTTGTAACAAAGTTTGACAGTCGAACGAAACCTTAACGCCGATTGTTGGGGAAGTAAATATCATATTTTTGTAACACGAGACGGGGTGTTTATGAATGCATGATATTTGCAAGAAAACCGGTGTAGAATGAGTCATCTTCTTGTGACAACAGTAAGTTTCCCCAAGTTAAAATGTCGTAGCAGCAGAAAAATTGAATAAATTACTAAATCTAATTTAGTACCGTTATACCAGTTTAGTACCGCGTTATACTAGGCGTCGTCTGCTTTCTCCGCCATGTTGAAAGATGGTTTAGATGGATTAAACCTAGTGCGTTGGGTGTAAATTTCCGATCGCGCGGCCGCGAGTGACGATTGGCGTGGCGGTACGTCCTTTGACGCCTCGCTCTTAAACTTCCGGTTTAGTCAAGTTGCTTATCCACCAAAACACAATCAACTCCTATATTTACACAACAACAAAGTTCTTAACTAAATCCTTGTAATCCACTTTGTCATACAACAACAAAGGCGTTAACTAATTTCTTAGAATCCACTTTGTTGCACAAACAGAACAGTTCTTAACTTAATCCTTGGATTCCTCACACCAACAAAGGTTCTTAACAACAAAGGTTCCTTAGAATCCACTCTATTACACAACAAAGGTTCTCAACGAAATCCTTGGAATCCACTTTTTTACACAACAAAGATTCTTAACTACATTCTTGAAATACATTTTGTTTCCCAACAAAGACCCTGACTAAATCCTTGTTAGCTCACACAACAACAAAGGTTCTACTTTGTTACACCACAACAAAGGTTGTTAAAGAAATCCTTACAATCGAATTAATTCGTACATGACAACAAAAGTACTTAAAAGAATCACATTAAAAAAAATTGCAGCCATAGTCTCCCGTACATTAGAGGCAACTTCACAGTGACGTGCTGCAATGCGAAGCGTAAGCGTTTCACACACTGCGTTGGTGTCTGTCTGGCTCCAAGATTACTTCTGAACACTTTTCGTTAAACATTTTCCACTTGCATTCTATGCTCTGTTTGCATGTTTAAGTTCGTAACTCAATAAAATTTAGGGAATTTGGCTCTCAATTACCAAAAATACTAATACACCATGAACAAAACAATGGCTAGTACTGTAGTTGGACAAAAGTCAACTCGTAACCAACAGGACGAATCTTCACCACTGTTTATATTCTTCATCTCGCAAAACAATGACAAATTTGACGTTCAAAAACACCATTTTAATAAAATTTTTAATTAGGCTTAATCGGTTTAGTGTTTTGTACAGCGAAAGCTGAAAAGACTATAGAGCAGCGTCAAGTGGTGTCATATGGGCTACGAGACACCATTTGGAGGTAATAGCTACAAGGTGCACTGGATTAAAATGTAACGGAAAAAACGGCAATTCTAGTCAAGACAGTGCGTTGAGAATGGATTTCTTAGGCTTAAAAGAACGTTGTTTTTTGTAACAACAAAAATCGCGCGTTATAGGCAGAGGAAATCCAGTCTAAAAGCATTGGCTTCAGTAAGACGCCCTCCTTTTTCCTCTCCAGTGCCCCTTGCAGCTAACCAAGTTACTGGCTCCACCATAGAGTTATACACAATAATACTACGTTTTGTCACTGTCCTATAGAGCAGTGACATTAACGTCATGTTATTGTATATAACTCTCTGCTGGAGCCAGTAACTGGGCGCACTAACTGCAAGGTGCACTGGAGGGGAAAAAGAAGGGCGTCTTACTGAAGGCAATGCTTTTAGAACGGATTTCTTCGGTCTAAAACGCGCGAGTTTTGTCGGTTTGTTGGTAGTTGCTGAAATGTTTAGGGAGTGGAATCTTTTTCTTTTCCGATTACAACCTCTCAGCACAAGGGATTGGAGGAAACCACGGTTTTTCAAGCCTATGAAATCCGCTCTCTGACGCACTGCCTTGACGAGAAGTGCCATTGTTTTCACCTCCATTTTTAATCTAGTGCACCTTGTAGCTATCTCTCCAGATGCTAGCTCGTAGCCAATATGGCGCTATTTTCACTGCTCCATATCAACGACTTTGTCCGTCCGTCGCCTTTTTCAACTCTGGAACGGTGCCAGATAAAGAAAAACGGCTTTCACCATAAGGGTCAGCCTCCAAAAATTACTTAAACGGAATAAAAATAAAACGGAGGTACAAAGCGAAAGTGGCCAAGTGACCGGAAGTCGCCGACAAATGAGCCAGCCTGTCATCAGTGGAACAGTACTAGATAGAGATGAACTGTGTCGGCCGCCATTAGATTCAGCGTCCAAAAATTAGTTTAAAAGATTTTTAAAAAACCGAATGTGTAAACCAAAAGTAAAGCAGAAGAAACACCACAACGGTATTTTGCGAATTTTCGACTGCTTTGAAGGTAAAATTTCGTTGTTGTTGTTGTTAGTCGATACTTCCGACAGTCTTCCTCAGGCTTCCTATGATCCACAGAAAAACACGATCACAGAAATCCTGACGAAGACTGTAGGAAGTGTGGACTAATAACAACAATAACAATGAAATCCCACCTTCAAAGCAGTCGAAAATTCGCAAAATACCGTTGTGGGAGTTTATTTTCGAGAATGAGCGCAGATAACGAACAGTTTAGTGACATGTAACATTTTCGACCTGAATTTGAGGCATCTTCAGGACGTGAAAAAAAAACCGCAGAGAGGCTTATCTATTCCACATCTTGTTCTGGCGAGACTCAGGTAAGGCGTGTTTGTGTTTCTAAAAGTTTACGAAGTGGTCCTGGTGGCTGAGCGGTGAGAGAGTTCAGCTTGGTTGCTGGAGGTGTGCGGACCCTGGAAAGGGGACTTGGCAAAGTCCACACCAGGACTGCCTGCCAGGGTAGCGTGAGAGGCTACCATGCTCCTTCAGCAGCTATGGCAACTTATTCTGGCCAATTCTGGACAATCTGTCGGCCCCTACTAAGATCGGAGGGTTCCCGGTTCAAATTCCTGGGTTTGCCCCTCCCTTTACCAGATATTTCTTCTCTCAAAAAAGGATGGAAATGTTCAAATTTGAGCCGGTTCAGCCACACAAGCATTAAGTTGCTTCGGCCTACTTAAGGCTCAAAGAAATTAATTAAAAAAAAAACATAAGGTAGAAAACTGAGACGGTTGCGCTATACGAGCACATAACGTAGGACGACTTAAAACTTAAAAGATAGGCTAAAAACGAATTAATACAAATACAGAATCAAATACGTTTTCAAATTCTGAAAACAAAAAATGACGGGGAAAAAGAGGAGACCCACTGGTTTAAAGCAAAGAAGGAAATTAAGAATTTACGACGCACTAAAAACAAAAAGGTTTGAGCTGCTGGAGTCAAAAAGGTTGTAAATAAATTACGACAAGTCGCACGACTCTTGTCAAAATCGGCTGTCGGATGCGGGGGGAAGAAAATTCATTGAAATTGACAGCCGTCATGCCATCGGACGGATTTTATTATCAATTTCGTTTTGAACTCGGGAATACAACTGGATTTGCAAACCAGTATACAAAAATGAGAAATGACGAACCGTCAATTTGCTGTTCGTACGGGATAGGAGGGCCCACGCAAAAAAAAAAAGGAGTGAATCATGTGGAACATGCTGCAAATCTAGCGCTATCAATAAAACAAGACCGAAGGTTGTCGGACGATTAATGTGGCAGTCAGTCCAGTTCTAGCGTTTGTTTCTAGAAACGAAGAGGTGGGGGAGGGAAGAAACTAAGCGTATAATTTTATCCGCAATGCAGAATCATCCGAAGAACAGTTGCAGCTCCCGGTTGCTACGACCAGAGACGGTTTAATTGATATACAGGGCCGTAGCCAGGAAACTTTTTATACCCCCACACCAGAATTAAAATGAAGCGCCTCCCCTTCCCCCTCCCCCCCCC
>JAHWFP010194576.1:29860-42732 GCA_023313725.1 Lithobius niger
AAAAAAAAAACAAGCCAGGCCACAGGACGTGAAAAACACCGTCTGCTCCCGGGTAACGGAACTGAATGAAGGATGGTGAAATGAATCACAAGATACATGTATTGAGTGAGTGAAGCAACCTTACCGCAATTACCCATCTTCAAGAACCGGAATTATTGAAATTACACATTTCACTAGTATGGGGCAGTTGTACTATATAGAGTTGCCAGTCTTCATGACGGGCTTTACAGCTAGTGGTATATAAATCAGTTATTGCTATACTTTTGCAAAAATGGATCAGTGTAAGTGATTTACAGGACAGTTTTTATCAAATGCAGTCCTCGGAGTTAACCCCAAACCAGACTTGCTGATCGTAGCTGCATGGCGTCACAGGATGGTTTACAAAAGACGTCAAAATTGGTCAATAAACGATACACTCACTACTCGAGTGCAGCAATTTTGACCTTGTAGGCACGCAGTAACGCATTGCTTCACACGAAATTTTCTTTTGCCTGGTTGGGGCTTTGGGGAACATCCCAACCGTGAACCGCCTCGGACGATATTTCTACCTCCTTCGACAGCTTCCGATAAAAACTCCCCTGTATATCGCTTACGCCGGTCTGTAAAAAAAATTATATGAATACTCAATGTATTTGTGTAGCTAAATTCCAATTTTACGATGACTTCGCTAATAGAGGGCAGACAGAAACGTTACACTTCAACGTTGTGTAACATTACAACAAAATGACTTGAAATGACAGAACAACAGCGATCCTAGTGGTAAATATTGTCACTACACAGAAATAACACGTAAAATGCGTGCAACGTTACACATAATACTGGGAAATAAAGCGACAGCAGCGTTCATAGCAGAAAATGTTCTTATTACAGCGACATAGCACAAGAATGATGTGTAACATTACAAATATTGGTGTTAAATTTGACGATAACAGCAACTGAAGCGTATAATATTTTCACTATACACGGCTAATTTGTGTAATTTCATACTACAACAAAATGGTTTTAATTAAAGTAATTTTTGACGCCTTTCACGTATATTTCTGATGTCATTACACACATGGGCGTTTCCAAAACGAATTATTGGGGGAGGGGAAGCAAAAATATCTGTTACTAAAAAAATTGAAGACTTTGCTCTCTTCCCATGTGCATCTTTCATCTTATGTTTACTTGCTCGAATATCCTGTGTAATGCACGCGCTATATTTTTCCAGATTCTGTGTAAAGTTACACAATAATTATGTGTCAGCCTGGCTGCCACAAAAAAGTTGTGGGGTAAAGTCACACTTTTTTTTTTTTGCAGTGCATTATTGCAATTATTTATTAGCATTTGCTTTATCAACAAAAGTCTTTAAAAGCAATGAGAATGGCGTCATCTTGTAACCATTCAGATAAAACTGGTTTTGAGATGATTGCAACTTTCATCGACGAAAGCAGTTCTGTGTATTGGAGGCATTAACTGCTAAAGTCGCAGGAAACTTCTCCGAAAGTTGCAGCCAATGCGCGACGCAACATCACGAGATGAGCGAGGACATTAACCATTAATCCTCGACTAACACACTGTAATTTATATTTATTACTACATTCTCCGAACTTAAAACATAACGGGCAATAAAGGATCGCAGATTCCGCGTGATGCAACTCTGGCTTATTAAGACGAAGATGGTTCTGGGGCCGCAACGGCCGTCCTCTCCTCTCCGATTACCCACCTGTTTTTCATCGTTCCAATTGCTCTTGTGACAATATGGGCAAATCCTGGCCATCCGTTAGTGGGCTTAGGGGGATTGGGATACAAGACACGAGAAAATGCCGAGGGATTTATGGAAAAGGAGGTGGTATAGGGTGGGGTCAGGGAAACTGTAAGGATTTATGCGGTTGGCTCCAGCTCTTGACCAGATTCTCCCTCCCATCTTCCCTCTCAGCATACACACCCCCGCAAACCCGAACAAGGAGCCAGCGAGACCAACGGAAGTTTTGTCTAATTAACGAACAGAGATTTCTAAGCCTTGGCAATAACTGCGATCTTGTTTCTTGTAGCCTTTTCCTTTATCACAAGGGTTGTCTGCCGATGTCAAAACAACGCTCCATCCTGATGATCATTCTTATTTTCTTCCATTCTTTAGTGTTTCTGGACATCTCGCAAAATCCCAGCAGGACAATACGCCCTGGCTTCCTCCCACAGTACCCAACTCCCCACCTTACTCAAACTCCAGTTCTTTCTTCCTTTTCGTTTGTTCTCTTTGGAAACAAGACTTCTTGTCCCCCCCCCCCCCCCCCTCCCCGTGCTCTCTCTCTCCAGTCACGTGGCCAATATCGTCCAATGTAATTATCCGCAAACATTTCTAGCTGGTTGTGCAAGAAATGAAGGCATGGCTAGGAAAAGAAGAGAAGGTGCACTGGCATTGCAAGCCGAGCCACAACGAATCTATTGATCAATGATTTGTCATTAAGTCTGCCTGGGCAGCCAAGAAGTTGCCTTCTTCTGTCCCTCGAGCTATGTGGCTGAGACCGAGGCGGAAAGAAAGAGGGAAAGAAACATTTATACTTTGTTCGATTCCATATTCCATAGGTCGATTCTAAGTTCTATACCTATTCAATTTCTTCTTTTAAATTTATCGTTAAAACTGTGCGAGAACACAAAGAAGAAGTCACAAGGTAAAGGGTAAACGAAGCAAGCAGTCTGCATTAAAGACTGGCCTTGTGAGGATACACGATAGATACACGATATGAGAATGAAAGAAAAAAAAAACAACCGCCCCGACTGGGACTCGAACCCAGGACTTGCCGTTTACTAGCCGGACTCTCTAACCACTGCGCTACCGCGGTGAACAGCTACTTAGCTCGGCTGGAGCCTGTAGCCAAAACCCGACCCGGTAGCGCAGTGGTTAGAGCGCCCGGCTAGTAAACGGGACGTCCAGGGTTCGAGTCCCGATCGGGGCAATTGTCTTTTCTTTCTTTTTCCGATTAGGGTATGGTGTACGAGAACAATGGAAGAAATTGGCCAACAGCCTCAGTCGCACAAAACCACATTAAATCCATTTTTTTGCTTGCCGACACAATGGCAGGCGTTCTAAAGGCAACACAAAACTTAGTTGGGTCAGCATTTTTGCTTCAGTTGACATAATGTTAACAACGAAAAAGCCAGAAAGTGCACAAATATACATAAAAACTCGACGTTTCGCCTCACCTCGGAGCCGTTATCAAGAGCAGCAAGTAAAAACAAATCTACAAATAACACACGAAAGCACACATCGAAGTTCCCTTTTAGTTTTAAATTTTTTTTTTTCAAATTCTTTTACGGTTCTGTCCGTTTTTAACACATCCTAGCAAGTTATTAAGATCTTGTTAAGATCTTTGTTAAGATGACGCTTTACTTGCAACTTGACTCATGGCTTTCTTGTGTTATTTGAATTTTTTTTTTTCACTTGCTACTCTTAATAATGGCTGTGAAACGTCGATTTTTTTACGTGTATTTGTGCACTTTCCGGCGCTTTTACTCTGTGACTTTCAAAAAATGCATTTAAGGTTTAATTAATCAGTTGACATAAGACTCCAAAAAAATAATTAGCGAAAGTTTCTTGGTGATTAAGACAGTAGTTACAGGCAAAAAGTTGAAAATAAGTCTTCAGCTATAAACATACACTGTAAACGTCTGCCGGCCAGGGTAGCATGAAAGCCTATTATGCTCCTTCTGCAGCTATGGGAACTTATTCTGGCCAATTCTGGACAATCATTCGGCCCCATACGATGAGCAGAGGTTTCCCGGTAAAAATCCCCGGGTGGCCCCTTTCTTTACCAGATATTTGTTCTCCTCAAAAAGTCAGGTAATGTTCAAAATTGAGCCGGTTCAGCCATACAAGCGTTAAATTGCTTCGATTGACATAAGGCTCAAAAGAAATTAATAAAAAAAAAAAAAAAAACTTTATACACTTGCGTTTCATTCAAGTGACGTGACCTGGATTCGAACCAGCGAATTACTCCGTCACCAGAGCATAACGTCTTTACCAGTGGCCATGTCGGCAATGGCAGTATCGTTCGCCTGTTTGGATTCGGTCATATCACTCGGAACAAAAAAAAAAAAAAAATAGGTTCAAAGGTGGTAAACTTATGGCTTACGATTATGGATAATCGATCGCTATGGTCGCTAAAAATTATTTAAGTGGTTCTCAGAAATGCACGCATGGGGTTTTTCTTTCACCAAACATTTCCCGGAGCCGACGGACACATCAGCTCTCCTCTCCATTCACATGATCGCCTCGAAACGAATCTAAGGGTCGTTCAGAGGTACATGTCACAACTAAAAACTTCGATCTAAAGAACGACTTTTATCAAATATGCAACTGTTGCACGCTGATCCTGGCGTTAAAACATAAGATATTGTACTCGACAAGAAAATGTACGCTACTGATTTCGTTTTCGTTTGGTAAAAATAACAAAAATAAAAAGCATCGCCCGCATCAGTCTGAAAAATCACGAATAAAACGTTAAAAAAAAAAAACACCGCCCGCACGCGTCAGTTTTTTTGAGCACCACTCCTGAGAACCATTTAATTAATTTTTAGCGGCCTTATTTCCAAGTTATCTTTATATTGGTTACCGAGATGCGCTTCCATTTATTACAGTAAGTACACGTTTTCAGCGCGTTGGAAAGCATAATTTTAATACAAATGAGCGAAATAGGGGTCGTGTGGGTCAAGGAGCTGATCGGACAGTTTCGTTCTTTGCGTTAAGCCTGCAACGGGTGTAAAGCATTACTCATCTCACCATGTTCTTGAAAATGCTAAAAATAGCACATGAATGGCATTGCAACGGCTTTAACTCGGCTTACATGCCTATGAATTTCTTATAAACCGCGTCATCATGTCAATAGCACACTCTCGATGACTTCCGGTGAAGAAACCATTAGCTTGAAAATCAACAAGACACTCCCCCCGCCGTACAAAGATATAGGCCCTACTAGAGCATGTTTTGCCTAACTTTTAGGAAATATCTGAATGTGACAACAACAAACTTTGATGTTGACAACCGCTGGACGAGGCAACAATAATTTACAGTGTGTCGTATATATCTGGGAGATATGAAAATTGGGCGAGCCGGTTGGGAAGGGGATGGGGAGGGGGTACTGAATTGATGGGGGGGGGGGGACCGAAGGACCGAAGGCAGATCAGACGAAGGGAGCTCAGCTGTCCTTCAGGAGGCCTGACGAAGCTCCATTGAGTAAGGAAGAATAGACACGTCATGCGCGCAGCACGCGACGACGGCAACCTGCGCAGGCGCAATCGCAGTTCAGCAGTGGCTGCATCAAAAACGAGACAGATTTTGGGATGAAAAGAGAGGCGAAGAAGAAAATGAAAAAAAAAAAAAAAACGGGGGAAAAAAACCGATATCTGATGCTCAATACGCGAAGGTTTGGAGGGAAAGCATGATTATATACTACAAAGAGTATCATGCGGTTGTTTGAAAGCAGGCTGTACTGAAGTGACAAAAAAAAGGACGTACATTTGTAAATATTAATGGCTAAAGCTGTCCCTTCGGTGATTTCTACTGTATTTTTCTTTTTTTTTTTGGTGGCACGAGCCATGCATAAAAATTTCAAAAGTGACAAGAGTCTTACAAATAAAAATAAAGTGACGCTAGTCATATAAAACTAAAAGTAAATAAAGCTGAAAAACACATTTAAAAAATGTCATTATCAGTATTTCTTTTTTACTATCTAGACACACGCTAGTGTGTCGCCGCCGATTGTAGACATCCGATTGTTAAAAGCTTGATTGTAAGCAACTAAAAGCATATTTTACCATGTGGGAGATAAATCCCAATGCGCCGTAAACATTTCAAATTGTGCAAAATTTAAGGGAAAGGGTCCGTGATAAGGAAAAACTAAAAGTCAAAGGATGAGTATCCACCATGCATAGACACAAAGATCGCACAAAGCAATACTTTGGACGTCAAATGAACTCGAAGATTGCTACCGCGAGTAGTAATGTTCTAGTATTCATTTAAGTTTCAAATTAACAGTCGGTGCAATTAACTTGGCTAATAGGATTAACCTCGGCGGCCTTTCCCTGGTTGAATGATATCACCACCTTCAAAGGTCGATCCTTTTTGGAAACTTGGCGGCTTTTTATACCAGTTTTGGTTTTGGGTGGTTATTGTTACTTTTACGAGAAAAGTCTTGTAAGGCCAAAACTTGACAACTGAAGACAACTATATAGCTAGCCCCACAAAATCTTCGTATTCCACATTACAACAAGTGTGGCTTGGGTTAAAGTTTAGCCAAGAACCAATGGTTCAACTGTGGCTAAATACTTAAATAAGCATGTAGACGTGCTGCATGGTAGTGCTCATTGTGCAAGCATAGGACCTAGAGCAATTTTCGTCTGTTTGTATGTCATAAAATCATAGAATCATAGAATCATTTTGTTCGTCTTGGTTTCTCTCTATTTCTATTTGTAATAAACACCTTTAGTTTTTATTTTTATTTTATTCTATATATATTGCAGACTATTTTGCATTCTGTTCCTACAGTTCACATTTGTGCAGAAATATGAAAAGATGAAATCATGCCATTTTAAAACGCAAAGTATCACACTCAAAAAGAGTTGAGTGGAGTCATGCACGGAGCATAGGATTTTTTTTTCACACGGCACGAATCGTTCATACCAAAGCGACAGACTGGAAGTGAGGGGGGGGGGGGGGAGACGGGAAATGCCCGTGCGTTGAGCAGTGCGTCTGTTAGCCCCTCGTGGCATTCTAATTCTATAATAACTAAACAGAATGGGAGGGGGAGTAATGCGCCTGTTACCATTAAACATACGATTACGCATTAAGTGAACCTAACAATTAAGTTTTAATTTTGGTTGTTTGGAATGGAGACGGAATCAGTTTGTCCAAAATCTTGCAAAAGGAGGAGGGGAAGGGCGGTATTTAATTCAATTACTCATCCAAATTATACTACGTGTAGCAAAGGTAAAGAAGGGAAGGAGAGGGACGGCTAGGAGAATAGGAAGGGAGGAAAGGAGGAGGAGAGAGAGAGAGGGAGAGGGCAGGGAGATGATGGAAGGAAAAGGGAGAGAGAATATGAGAGGAAAGAGGGGAATATTACAAGAAGTGCCTGTCGCAGTCAACGTTTAGGCAACACCAACCGTAAACTGGGAAACAACCACGGGCGAAACAAAACCGCAAGCAAAACCGGGTACGACTGCTAGTGGCTGAATATTGCAGACTGGCCTTCATAAAGTAATGTAGCCTACACTATCTGCAAAATCAAATAAAGTTTGGTTACCGTCACTCAACAGACCATACTCTTTCTGCCGATAATAGTTTTCACCTTTCGGCCTATTTTGTCATGCTGTCTGTGGTGTCGTTACTTGTGGCACCACAATGGCCGCTTTCAAATTAGGTTCCTTTCCGTTAACCCTCCATATTACCATAACTAACTCTACTAGGTTAGCCGTGTGTATTGTAATATCACCATGCCATACTTCCTGTCACGTGACATAGTCACTTGTATACAAGAGCTTGCATGCAGGAAGTAAACTGTCTCTTCAGTTGTAGCTTACACAACACTTGTCTTAGTCCGTTATTACGCCACAGTCATCCACGCGGTACAGGGTGTAGGACATGCCAAGTATACTACACTGTCTTACTCAGCAGTGCCCAGATGAGGGTCCAGTGAGGAGCTACTCCTTGCTGCATGTTTTTGGTGGGTATTTTTAGTATTTAAGTATCTAGCAGAAAGACAAATGCTTGTTTTTTCATCTACATTAAACGTTATCGAGTTCTTCATGCAAGTTTCGGCTCCTCCTCCTCTTCCAATCTAATGGGTCATCCCTTCCCTTGCAGTCCTACGCACAAATTGTCAAACCAGACGTCTTAATGACCGGAAACGGTCAACTCGTCTGTCAGTCCGTCTGTCACTTACGCGAAGCAGGTGGCCCTCTTTTGCCCTCATTAGTCCAATGATGTTTTCGAGCCCCCAATTCCCATCCACCCAATGGGTTCTCTCCCCGACCCCCACCTAACGCTCATAACTCTCCTATCATATTTCTTCCCTTTCGACAACTGAAAAACACAGTAGACAACCACCACTTCCCTCCCCCGTTCCAATACTAATTCCATTAGGCTTTCAAAAAATAATATGACAGAAACGAGCAAGTGAAGTGTCATTATACCACTATTAGAAATTCAATACCTTAAAATTATAATAATGACTACTATTACGCAACCCGCTTTGCTGACGTAATTTAATGTACCGCATGTACGTTCAAAGTAGCCTATACTAATATCCCCACCACCCTAAAGAATGAAACGCATCGAGAGCGCCAGCTTTAAGACGTAGTTCGCATGAAAGAGGCGGTAATAAGCAAACTTGGTGGAACCAGGGGGTTGAAACGCTAGCAGTTCCTGCAGTAGCAGTGTAACTTCACAGAAGGGTTACTAGCGCACCGCTTGACAAGGACTGCAGAGGCACAGACAACATGGCGCTGGATATCGCAGTTTAAGCCAGCCCACAATGGAGTTCACAGATGCCGGTAAATCAAGACACACGCTAGTGTGTCGCCCTCCAAGATAAATGATAACATCCATATAATACGTATACATGAGCATGGCGACCACTAGACACGTTGTGTCTTACTGCAAAGGTAGTTTGGCTGTTTTCAGCCATGTGAGGATAAATAACTATGCGACAGAAAAGCCTGAAACTTGTTTAATCGGGAGACTTTGGTCGCCTGGCAACCTAAAAGTCACTATTAAGGACACAGCTTAACGTTTTCTTGTTGAAAAAACGACGTGAAAAACGTTGCTATTTGCCAAACTACTAACTACTAGTAACGCTTTTTTTGTATCACGAAAATAAATTCTTCCATGCGGTGAATAAAGCTGGTTCTTAGCTTATTTTACAGGTATTGATCTGTAGAAGTGTCCTTTTCATATGGACCTTTCTAATTGGTCAAGTGGTTCAGGGGTTAGGGAGCTCCAAACGTCCAAATTGATTGTTTTACATTGTTTTAAACATCGTTATTATGCAACAATGCCAAACTGAACATTAAATAAATCCGTTCGTCTTCATTACTAATATGAAATGCTATCATATAAAAAAGGTGACTGCTGTCCTGAAAATGTAACGAAAGCCAACAAAAAAAAAAATTAAGTGGACCATAACACTATAGACTGGTGTTTCCATCTCATAATTAATAAAAAAAAAAATGGATTTCATCAATTTGAACCAAAAACAGCTGATATCTACCGCAAAACAAAACTTGTTAAGGATTGCCGCCAAGCTTTTCGGCCGTGTGAAGTCGCGATATCAAACGCCCAAGCTCTTTCGCCAACCTAATCCCACCGACTACTACTTCAAATGTCAAATGATATAATTGAAAATTGCGCAGTAAGCAACTTTCGTATATTTCATTTGACCTTCGTACTATTACTCGGTGGGATTAGCTTGGCGAAAGAGCTTGGGCGTTTGATATCACGACTTCACACGGCCGAAAAGCTTGGCGGGAATCCTAACAAGTTTTTTTGGGGGGTAGATAAAAATTACGCTGTCGCAAACTTCCTAAACAATTTGTGGTATTTTTTATAAACCGCATATAAGGCTAATGTTAGCTAACGCAATGCGCCTTCACGAAATTCGTTCTCCCTCGCTCTCCTTAGGGCGCGTTTTACGCAAGGACAATTTTCTCGCTTACTAGCTTTTACTTGGTCAATGCTAAATCTACTGGCTTCTTCTCGCCATTGCCGGAGAATGCGGCTTTCCAGTTGTCTACACGTAGTAACCATGGCAACAACGCGGACGCAAATCTACTCCCCTCGTGCCTCGCGAGACGACGTACGATGCGTGCAACACGACAGCGTCGATGTATGACAACTATAGAAAATAATTTTTACTGCAGTACAAGACGACGGACAGATTTCTGAATGCCGGTATTCGATGTTTTGTCTTCGATTCGACAACCCCGAAATGGACGCCATGTTGGATTTTGAATTCTCGCTGCGAGTAGCTATTTGTTCTACCGTCGATTGATCACTGCTAGAAGCTGTTTTTTCAGCGAGAATAGCAAATTTTTGGAAATAGCGTGAAATGGCAACAATGTTGTAGCAATGTTTAAAATGACTGTTGTACTTTGTTCCTTTGTTTGTTGTACTTTATAATATATTTAATTTGTTGTCTATCACCGCATTCATTTAATAGAAATGGGAAATTAATAGTAAATAAATAACGGTTGCCTAGCAAATAGCTTCCGGCGAGCGAGAAGGTCTCGTTGCGTAAACGAGCCCTTACGGCGGGTTTACGCAGCGACTCTCCTTTGCATTCTCGCAGCTAGAACTCAATCGCGATGGCAAAGGTGATATTGCCATGGTAACAACGCTAAATGGATTAGCTAAATCCGACATCGTTTGAGTAAATACTTGCAGTCTTATAATCCGTGCTAATAATATAAAGAATTCCTCATGACGAAACAATTTTCCCAAACGCTTCTGAACTCACGTCATTTGCTGTTTTCGTTGCGAGGCGGCAGACATAAATCCGCCGCCATGATGGAATTTGAGGTGATTTCTAGCTTCTAGCTGCAAGAATGCAAAAGCGAGTGGTTGCATAAACGTGCCCTTATTGTTGTTTGCTATAGCCATTTTTAAGCTGCGGCGGTTTATTAGGACACACAAGAACTTTTGTTTCTACACACACAAAACCGGTATGAAACCGGTACAAGATGGGCCACCGGAGCGGATGCAGTTTACGACATATCGTCCTAGGTTGTAGTGCGTCTTTATATCTGTTGTTGGAACGCCGAAGTTCAGGTTTCATGAAGGTTTTGTGGTGTACAAAACAAATCGGCGTTTGTCCCAACAAGCCACCGTAGTAACAACACGCGCTGCCTCCCGTTTGTATCCCAAGCATCCCGCTTGTTCCCCTATAGTTGATGATGACGTCACTAAACAACGCCAAGCGATTGTTGCTTTCCGAAAGACTATGCTCCTCTCGTAACAAAGTAAGTTTATTGCTCTAAGGAGGCACCTATAGCACTTTTCTTAACTAAACCGGTAGTTCAGCGGTCTCTTCGACCGGATTACGTCACTTCCATCAAAACTGACGAAAGCCTCGGTATTTTCAGAAGGGACACACTGATTCATCGTAACAGTATATATATGTAGCATTTTTGATGATACGATAGCATTTTTTTGATCCCAAACTCGGGCGCAGCCGTAAAGAGCAGCATTAAAAAAAATAGCGTTTTAGGAGAATTTTACATACATTTAGCATTTTCAGTATGCTGAAAGCAACATGTGGGCGAACCATGGTCGTGCATACGATACGTTTGCACCATACCAGAAAGAGAGAACCAGAAATTCGTTAGAGTGAGCGAAAAGATGGTGCGAAATCAACATCAACATTATTCATACGTACAACACAACATATACATTTCTACAATGCCTTAAAGCAAATTTTGACGGCTATTGCACACCACACACTTTAGTTTATTCTCGAACACGAACCACGCACTACACACTTTCGTTCTTGCCTGCGATGGTAGCCAATTTCAATAGTCTCCTTGCGTAGCACGGGCTTTAGCTAGTGAGAGTTCACCATTATGTCTGCGTTTTCAAGAGCATTACTATGGTAAAATCCACCCACATTAGTCAGTGGAGAAAGTGTTAGCGACGCGACCAAAGCCTGCTTACTACTGATCTGTCTGTATTCATCCGCGAGCTCAAACTCAAACAATGATGCAAAAATATCATAACAATTCATTTGCGCGAACATTTTTGTCGCCCAACAATTTCACATTTTTTGGGCAGTGTTACCCTATAGCATTTCTTTATTGTTAATACATTTATTGTTTAATGCTTAATAGAGTGTGTTATTTCTGCATTACCAAATTTTATTAAGCCGGAGTGATTTTTCTCTTTCAAAAATATTCCTGAAAAGAGCCGTATTGGTTTGGCCTTTAAAAAGCCCGTTTTGAAGAGCGTTAGAAGCAGGTGGGGTATGGAGGAGGGGAGAACAAACTGTAACGAGTGTCTTTTCTCCAATCCTAACGTGACGCTTTCAAGCAAAAGTTGTCAAACTTTCCGAAACTCTTCACAGTCAAACCTGCTCAAACAATGATTTCGTGTGGCCAGCATTAACACACGTTTCCTCCAATAATGAATGTCCTTCCCCCCAACCCCCACCAAAAAAACAAAAACAATATCTCGTTCAATGACGTTCGCTGTGACGCTGACGTTTACGAAAAGCAAACTGCAAATCCGGAGTGATTCGTCTCATTGTCGTCCGCAAGAAGTAGGTACAAAATCGTATTCGTTAACGGCACGTGCCACTTTTCAACAGGTGCAATGTCGTCTCTTCGACAAAAATCATGAACATTTTCCGAATTTCTGAAAGCGTAAATTCGTCGCATTTTTACGTACCGTACGTGTATCCGTGCATTGCAGCAAGGCTGTTGATTGAATAACGGTTGTGATCGTACGGTGTTTTCATACCGTCAATTAATGCACACAGTTCACGGTTCGACAACATCGTAGTATCAACAGCATTACTGCAGTCAAGCCTGCATGTCAGCTTTACATTAACTCTTCGTTGACATTTTTTCCTCCTTCACAGAATGGTATGAAGCGTTATCCATTGTTCGGATTTCGTTTGCGTGGCGCAGTCAAACACCCGAAACTTTATCTGAACTCTGTTCTGCAACGAACGCCGCCCAGCAATCGTATTTTTTTTTGCAAATCGACGAATAGATATCTGTTGAACATGTTGGCGCGGTTGGCTGTAGACATTCATTACAGTTTGCGTTTGGGAACTCGAAAGGCACCTGCAGAAGCCATCGATTGAGCTATTGTTGGCATCGCCGCCATCTTGGAACTACTTCCG
>JAHWFP010194577.1:0-29622 GCA_023313725.1 Lithobius niger
TTTTTTGGACAATTTAGGTTTAAATTACATGTATTCAATGCCTAAGTATAATTTCACAATACTTTACGCTTTGACTTTAAACCTTATCTTCAAGGTCAAACTTTGTACCAAAGAATATTTGCGGTTGTTTATGCCGAATAACCTGCTTAGTGCTTCCCTGGTGTCAATAACTCAATTAGTTTCGAAAAGACAGTAGTTTCTAAAAATTACATTACCGGCCATTTTGAATCTCATCCACGCCCATTGGCTAAGACTTCCCGTTGCTGTCGTGGCTAAATATCATGTGGAAATCAATGCTAGCAGTAGTTGTACCAATATTTGGTCTGGTCCACTGATCAACAGGAGGTTAAGGCTAAAGGTGAAAGGTTAAATATACTGTCACACGAGTTGCGCTTTCGCAACAATTCCTCCAATCAATCCTCCTCCAAGCAGCAGGGCCCCCATATCAAAGTTAGAGGCCTGGGACTAACTACAATAGTGTCCCCCCCCCTCCCCCGACTGAAATCGCAAAAACGTTACAGTGTGTTATAATTTTCGTTGGTCACAGTTGTGCGTAACAGTAGGGCCGGATTTAAGGGGGATGATTTGGGTGCTGAAGCACAAGGCCACAGGCCGAAAGGGCCTCAAAGGTGTCTCACGGTCACGAGAAAAATAAAATAAGGTGCTATTCTAAATAAAAAAAATTACTTTTACTGAACAGTTGTATCAAACATTTTTTTATTTCTAAAACAATTAATGTTTTCTCGTTTTTTGTTTTTTTGGCAGGACTGGGGAGGGGGGAGGGGAGAGGAGGATGGAATTGACACAATAAATCTTAAGCACCAGGTCTCTACGAGGCTAACGGTGGCGCTGCTTAACGGGTTGGTTCTTTCGTTAATCCGCGCTGCTAACGTTTGAAGATTTCAGTGCTCGGTGTCTTTGGATGAGAATTGTTGTTTGTTGGGAGTATAAAATAAATTCACAATATGCACAAATTGAGTACCTTACTCATATACTTAACAAAACACATTATAAATGTTGGGACCCCCCCCCGCGGTCGTGCGGGCCCCTTGAGTGAGCGGGCCTGGGTACAGCGGGTCCACCTGACCCCTCCTTTGTGGGAGC
This sequence comes from Lithobius niger, assembly GCA_023313725.1. Classification (NCBI taxonomy): domain Eukaryota; kingdom Metazoa; phylum Arthropoda; class Chilopoda; order Lithobiomorpha; family Lithobiidae; genus Lithobius; species Lithobius niger. The sequence goes on from JAHWFP010194577.1 coordinate 1,105, forward strand.
CCTGCCAAGCAGACTCCAAATCAGTTAAAGATGAATATATATAAGGTAGCGTATTGATTAAATTTGCCAATTCGTGGAGCGTGCACGCAAATACGGCGAGGAAGGATAAGTTGAAGAAAAAAACGCAAACTTGCCCAAGCATGTAACTTATTCAAATCGTAATTTTCAACCGTAATATTGCTCTTTATCAAAGTTTCTAGGTAAGCTACTCAGCACGTCAAGACACACTAAACGCTGCTGTCTGACGTAATTTGTTCCAAATTATCGTATAATTTGTAACCAATTACTTCCACCAATCAGGCTTTCAGTGCGTCTTGACGAATGTAAGGAAAAACATCACTGGTGAAAAAAAAAACCGCTAAAAAACCGCTTACTAAAAAATCCCCAACCCCAAAAATTCCCGGTTAAAAAAAAATCCCAAAAAGTCTGGAACGCAAATGCATTGTTGTGAATTCGTAGACCCTATGGTGTTTCGTGCTCATGTCGATTGCCGTAAGTCAAAGATCCTGTGTTTTTTGCTAGGTCTTCTCCAGCTATAATGTCCCTCTCATAGTCGTGGGGCAGATAACCCAGTCTGGGTTCGTGCTCCCTACAAGCAAAAGAACAACAAACAACACAGATTATGAAAGCTTTCTTTCTTGCATTCGCTTGTGTACACTGTTCTGTTCTAAGTTTTCGTGGGCTCCCAATTTTTATGGATTTGGATTTTGTCGTCGTAGTTGCTTGTTCAGCCTGCATCCGTTCAATCAGTTTCAGATTGTAGGCTAGATTATTGTCCTACAAGAATCTATAGCGATGATTCCAGGCTTGTTTTTTGAACCGAGCTGTGTTAAATCCATTGTTGGGGAAAGGTGGGGGGGGGGGGGAAGTTATAGGTTAGACACTCCTAAATCGAGTTCTTTCTTCACTTTCCAACTCGTCTGAAAGACTAAATCTGAAGATGCATTCGTATAGGTAACGCTTTCGTGCGCTATTTTTTTCCGCCGGGGTAAGAACGCACCGCAAGACAGCATGCCGTCATCACGCGACAAATTAGTGAACCCAATCCCTGGGCACTTTAAACTGCTGCGGTAACACAATACCACCGAATGCTCTTAGTTGCGTAGTGTTCGGTGTGCGTACACTCATTGAATGTCAGCTTAAACTTGTCTCTTCTGGACTTCAATCGCTTCAATTGTGAAATGAAAAGAAAATGAATCAACTGGTTTAATATAAATCATTTTTTTTTTATGATGTGAATAAATGCCTGGTGAGATTGAACTTTTTTTTAGATTTTCGTTGGGATATTTTTTTACCGGGGATTTTTTCTGGGAATTTTTTTACCACGCCCCGTCTTGACGTGCTGAGAAGCTCTGCTAGAGACTTGATAAAGAATTAACTTGGAAAGAATTAACTTGGAAATTCAATGGGCTCGAGAAATTTTAAATAAATATGGATGCACACCTATTTACGTTGCCTTTTGGACTTAAAGGTCAAATTGCATATGGGCGGGTAACTGAACCCACGACCTTTAAAACCAAAGTCCTACAAGTCCTACCGCTAAGCCGTGTGTCAGTGTGGATTAGTGGTAGGACTTCGGCCTTTGGTTTTAAAGGACGTGAGTTTTATTACCTGCTCGGGCAATCTGACATTTAGGTCCAAAAGGAAACGTCAAACTTTGCATCCGTATTTCTTGGTAAAGTTTTCGATGAAAGAGGATTGTTCTAATAGGTTTAGAAAAATTTGAAAACTTACCGGTGAGACAAACGACAGCCAACGCAACGCCAATCCCAAACAAAACGCCCATAAGGTGCTGTACTGTAGCGTGACCAGAACACAGAATATGTGAGGAAACCAGCTGAATTTATGTGAGTTTACGTCGACCTGTTAACGATTTACAGTTAGTTATAACGAACGTAAACGCCACAAGTTCTTAAATTTTATTACATCCCCTGAACATCAAGGAATTATTTTAAGCCGTAACACCGTTACGTTTTCGAAAAGCTTTCCGTCACTGCACGTAGTCAACTGAATTCGTTTCTAAAAGAGACCATATTTCCAGGGCGGATTTCCTCTGCATTCAATACCATTCGCTGCATATAACTCGCGTCATCCTACATTTCGTTTGAATACTGGCATGTTTATTATAGTACAGTTTATTCAGCGAGCTACGTGACTCATTCACATACGAATAAAAAATAAAACACTTTTAAAGAAGTAGCCTTGGTACCAATTTTATTTCACAACTAATATTGGCCATTGTTGCTGCACAAAAGTCAGAGACAGTTGTTAGCGTTGACTATTTCAAAGCGGTAGTCCGACTATTTGGACGTGAAATTAACAGATAATGAATTATTTATAACTTCTTCACGACCATAAAGCACACTTAATAATTGAATAAAAGGTCACGTAGTTTCCTTGAAACCGGAGCGGAGCATGTAAAGCATATCCGAGAGGAGAGTGTTGAGTCTCCATTAAACCAGAGCACACGATATCGAATTTATACGTACATAGAACGACGCTTGCGGTGTTCTAATAGTTCCTAGAGGGGTTCTTAGTAATCAGAAATAGTCCAACAGACAAATGCCTGTTCGCCTCTCGTTGCCTTCTCTTTAATTAAATGTTATCATACGTTAAAGTTCTAATCACACAAATGAGCTGTAAATTCTTTTAAAGCAAACGTAAACAATCTTTCATTTTCGGATAAGTTACGAATTCGCATCCTATCAAATCTGGACACGTACATTTGCCCGGAATTGTGAGATATTAGCCGCTGTACGACGACCCGACATGCATGTCAGATGTGTTGCAGTTTGTACTGTAAATGCTTTTACCCGGTTTTAGTCTTCTGTACAGCCGTACCGGCTGAGAAGACTATTGCAACGTCTTTGTCCGTCCGTCCGTCCGTCGCTTTTTTTCAGCTACGCGACGGTATACCGGATATTGACAACCATTGTTTACAACGTTAGATTCAGTGTGAGTAGTTAGTTAAATAACATGGCAAATTAAAACATCGTTACTTCCTCATAGCTAATAGACTTCTTCGACGTAACTAAATTAAATAATAACATTTGATCGTCGAATTAAAATCCTAAATTAAAATCCTCAATAAAAACAAATGGATTTTAGCTTCGTTTAAATAGTCCCGTCGCATTGTTGCATGAATGAATAGGCTTACCGTCGAACCAAATTCTCCATTAGGCCTGTCTTCTACTTACGAAATTAAACTGCATGTTTTAAATTAGGCCTAAAAAATGAAAATTAGGCCTAAAATCATGTAACCATGGCAACGTCAAGTTTCTACGAGTCGCTGTTGGCTTCATCAATAGCGTTTCTCTCGTCACTTCCCTACTACCACCGATCTATATAGGCTACGTTGCGCGTTACGTTGTAAAGCCTTAAGCCATAAGCAGACTGGCTGCTCGCGGCTGCACGCCGACGCAGTATGGTGTAAAAAAGACTTCAATATTCGTCCTTAACGCAACACCAACCACACGATGACTACAATATTGACCTTGTAGGCACGTAGTTACGCATAGCTTCGCACGAAATTTTCTTCTGTCTGGAGAGGCCTTCAACCAGACTGGCTGCTCGCGGCTGCACGGAGTTGCAGTATGGTGTAAAGAAGACTTCAATATTGGTCCTTAACGCAACACCAACCATACGATTGCAGCAATTTTGACCTTGTAGGCACGTAGTCGCGCATTGCTTCGCACGAAATTTTCTTCTGTCTGGAGAGGCCTTCACACTGTAACTGCGTGCCTGAAGGAGCACCGTGTTGCAAAAACGAATAGGCATACTATACAATCCATATCTCCGTTAGCTGCTACTTACGAAATTAAACTGCTGGTTAAAATTAGGCCTAAAAGCTGACAATTACGCCTAAAATGTAAAACAGGCCTAAAAGCTAACAAATTTTTAACCGGCAATTGTGATGGCTATACTGCTTTTAGATTAGTATAATAGATATAATAATATAACAATAATAATTATTATATTAATATATAATATGTAATAATATATAATAATATTATAATTAGATAGCTGTTGTAGTGCATGATAGAGGTGCGCACCTCACCATTGCAAGTGGAGTAACTGTACAGTAGACCGACTAGGCAGTCGCTGTAGCCGCTTGTTGTATTCTTAATGCTCTTTTTCTCTGTTTGTTTCTATTGTCTATACTAGTATATGAAGCCTTTTGATAAAAATATGCGCTTGGACAACGTATCCGAAAATTATTGTTTGCTCTTGTTTTGCGGGATTTGTCCGATGAGAATTTTAACGTATGAGCGCATCCGGCGTTGAGAATGTTATCACTTTAGCTTTATTAATAAAATGTTGCTTACTCTCCGTGGCAATTACTGCATACTACGACCGCTTCACACAAACACATGACAAAAATCCATCTTTTTAAAGGTTCCTGGTAACTAACTGGAGTGAGTGCATACAAACCAAGAGGAAACGAGATCGAATAGCGTCTCCTACCTATGTAAATATAACAAGCTATTCCAGTGAAACGTGTTCGTAATGGTTCTATAGGGGGACTAATAGAAAAAAAATCGTATAAATGTTTAACCTTTACACGATTTTTTTCTTCTAATAATTACCCTGCAACCCGCCGGCAACTATTATAATAGCTGAATATGAAAAAAAAAAAAAAAAAATAAACATTTGTATTGTAAAACTAAATGAGTTATAGCATTCGAAGCCATTTGAAGCCACAGAAAGATACCTAACTTTTGTGATGAACACAATTTAATCAAAACCTTTAAAAACTGCGAAAATATCTATTGCTATCGCTAGTCACACAACTTAGTGATATGAAGCAGACAGCTCATTAAACGTTTATTTAGTATTCAAGAAATAAACTATATGAAGTTTTGTTTGATTTTCTTACCTAGATTTTTTTTATTTCTGAAATATTTTCTCAATTTGTTGTAATTTTAACCTTATTTATTGGAGCGGAGCGAGGCCGAAGACCAGCGAAGCTTTACTATGGTCACACTCCAATGTAATCTTAGACAGCGCTTCACGCAAAAACCACACGGAATATCCAAGCCAAACTTTGCATGCAGTAGCACGGGTGTCTGGAGAAGGTTTATTAAAAAAAAAAATCCGGAATCGGACATGGGGTTGAGGAACTATCAGAATGATAAAATCCGTGACAGTAAGATAAAAAATTCCTCCTGACAAATCAATTCTATACCAGTCGCTTCTGAACTTGCATTATTGACTGTTTTCGTTGCTAACCGACAGAGCTAAACCACCGCCATGTTGGAATTTCAGACGATTTCTAGCTGCCAGAATGCAAATGCGAGTAGTTTCTAAACGAACCTTACTCTGTGTTCTCTTCCCTCACAGAGTAAGGGAATTAATTCGAATAATTTTTGGTTTAAACTACCAATCAGCGTTGGTCGTCAGGTTTCGGATATTGGTCGGTGTATGACTATCGTTGGTCGTCAGGTTCCTGAGGTCGGTGTATGATTGTCACTATAACAGTCACCTTGTTTTACTGTTGTTGTTTGACGCGCACCCAGTGTTAGCCATTGCACCAGAAGGAGAGATGGACAGTTTTGCTCGGTAAATCCAATCGGAAATTCCTAGGATCTTTTACATGTCACAATCGACATGAGCACGAGACATCACAGGGCCCTTCTCTGGCCGAAAATGCCAGGGGTGGCTGAGGCCGGACTCGAACCCGGGACCTGTGGCACAAGAGACGGTCATGCTAACCAACACGCCACCTTGCCACACCACCTTGTTTTACTATGTATTGTTTTATGTTTTAGCATTTTATGGAAACAATGTTCCATTTTCAATTAAATTGAACTTCCTTAAAAATTTGTTGGGGGTCTTACGAGATAGCTGCAAGGTTTTACGATTATTGTCACAGTTTTATCTCCACCTACACTGACGCCTCATAATTGTACACTGAAAGGCCGGCTCCAATCCAGTCAATTCGTTCCAACGAATAGTTAAGTGGAGGATACAAGTAAGGCATTGTGTTTTCTCCCATAATTTATGCGGATTTCCTTCCAACTTATGCGAGTCAGCAGAGTGATTACCAGGTAGGCTGTCACCATCAAGAATTCCGTCCTTTCTCGATATGCACGCGGACCTTCAATTATATCAACACGGGAATTTCCGGTAACCGGAAGGGTTAAGCGTGACACACAAACCCAAATGTTACAACTGAAGCAATTTTTTTTTTTGTTGGCGTAGGACTCAAATAACACCATTCTGCTAAATTAACAACTTTCCCTTGTAACTTTTGTCGCTCAAAAATTATTTTGGAATTTTGTTTTGCGAAGCATGATGCATGGCTTCTGATCGTGTGGTGCGCTCTGTCTGTCTGTCGTCGTCTGTCTGTACACACGATAACTGTTGAACTCAAAGTCATAATCATTTTGTCCTTTACGATTCGTTCCATACCTTATATATATATTTTTTTTAAGGGTTTAGTGTTAATCAGTCACACTAGGCAACAGGCTTTGGCTCTATTGCAGTCTGAGTGGCTTGAAGTTTATTTTTGATTTACATGTCTGTTTGTTTACTTACCTTTGTTATATTAGTCAATATCACTTAAGAATTTAGTTTGTGACACCTGATTAATATCGCGTCTTGATATAATATAAGTTTAGTTTCGTGATATCTAATCAATATCTTGAATTATGAGGCATTATGGCACAATATAAGAGTGTATAGTCATTTTATTTTTCATTTTGGTGTCCGCTAAACTTCAGAGTTCACTGTACATTTTCGAGGAGTCCTATCGCCCTCTTCAGACCAAAATAAATACCGTAAAAACGAAAAAGCACTACATCATGTCACATCACAATCGTCTGCTAGTAAACATTCCTGAAGTAGTCTGCTGTTCTGCTGTTTCTGAAGTGTTCTGCTGTGGTGGTAGTGTGTGTTTTGGATTTTAATATATCTTTTAATTACCACTGTGTCCGATGGTTGACCGTTTTTTTGAAATTGGTGTCGTTATATATATAGGGATGTGCGATAAGAATTATTTTATTTTATTAGTCGAGCTGAGGCGAGTTTGAATCTGAAGAAGAGTTCAAAAGAAGAAGAGTCAAGCTGAAGAGTGAAGTATTTGGAATTAAAATTAAAGACCTTGAGGAAAATTAATAATATTGGTGTGTATAGGACTCCTAGTGCTGATTACAAAATTTTTGAAATAGTTTTTGAAAGTATGTGGGATAAAGTAGATTGCCGTGATTGCCGGGGCGTTGTTAAGCGGCAGTTGATCTGACACTGCGTATGATTCGTTTCTTAATAAATACAAACATCTGGTTGATATGTGCACACGTCTCGTAGCTACTCGACCAATCAAGACACACGCAAGTGTGTCGCACGCCAAGATAAAACGATAACATCCAGATAATATAAATATATATGAGCATGGCGACCACTAAACACGTTGTGTCTTTACAGCAAAGGGAGTTTGGCTGTTATCAGCCATCTGAGGATAAATAACAATGCGACAGAAAAGGCTGAAACTTGTTTAATCGGGAGACGTTGGTCGCCTGACAACATAAAAGTCACTGTAATGACACAGCTTACCGTTTCTTTGTTGGAAAAATGACGTGAATAACGTTGATATTTGCCTAATCAAGACACACGCTAGTGTGTCGTCCGCCAAGATAAATGATAACATCCAGATAATATGTATGTATGAGCATGGCGACCACTAGACACGTTGTGTCTTTACTGCAAAGGTAGTTTGGCTGTTTTCAGCCATCTGAGGATAAATAACTATGCGACAGAAAAGGCTGAAACTTGTTTAATCGGGAGACTTTGGTCGCCTGAAAACATAAAAGTCACTATTAAGGATACAGCTTAACGTTTTCTTGTTGAAAAAACGACGTGAATAACGTTGATATTTGCCTAATTACTAACTAATAACTATAAAGTACTAGTAACGTTTGTTTTGGATCACGAAAACAAATTCTTCCATGCGGTAAATAAAGTTGGTTCTTAGCTCATTTTACAGGTATTGCTCTGGAGATGTGCCCTTTTCATATGGACCTTTCTGATTGGTCAAGTGGTTCAGGGGTTAGGGAGCTCCACAGATCCAAATTGATTGTTTTACATTGTTTTAAACATTGTTTTTATGCAACAATGCCAAACTGACAATTAAGGAAATTCATGCGTATGCAAGGAGATACTGCAATACTAATAAAAATGCTAATCAAATGAAAAAAAGGTGACTGCTGTCCTCAAAATCTAACGAAACCAAAAAAAAAATGAAGAAAAAGAAATGGACAGAAAACTAGATTGGCATTTCCATTTCGTAATTACGAAGAAAAAATGGATTTCATCAATTTGGACCAAAAATTACTGATATCTACCCCAAAACAAAACTTGTTAAGGATTCCCGCCAAGCTTTTCGGCCGTTTGAAGTCGTGATATCAAACGCCAAGCTCTTTCGCCAAGCTAATCCTACCGACTAAGGCTGGCGTGCACCATCGGAGAGTAAGGCCTACTACAGAAGTAAATTGACCTAGAAGTCGGTGACTTTAATACGAGAGTAAAGTTGATTTGAAGCAAATTACTAAGTTTGTACCTCAAGAGTAAACTACCACGATAGTAAATGTGGTGACTTCCACTAACGTATTACACCTACTCCAGAAGTAGAAATGGACGGAAATCTCGAAAGTTTACTCCTGCTATGTAGTAGGTTCAAATATGTGCGCCGACCATGTATTGAATACATCGACAATATTGTCGTAGCTGATGCTGCATCGCACACATATACAGTGCACGCATGGCGGGAATCATGTGATTTCTACAGTGATGTTGAATTTATATCAAAAAACAAAACTGGTAAAAGGGACCGCCAAGTTCCGTATGGTTCGGACCTTCAAAGGAGTGATATCAACACACCAAAACATTCGCCAAATTAATCGCACCGACTAATAGTTCGAAGGTTAAATGAAAACTAGAACATTGCTACTTCCGGTAGCAATGTTCAAGTTTTCATTTACCGTCGGTGCGATTAACTTGGCGAATGTTTTGGTGCGTTGATATCACTCCTTTGAAGGGCCGAACCATTTGGAACTTGGCAGTCCCTTTTACCAGTTTTTGTTTCTGATATGATATCAGTTTTTTTTTTTAATTCTGCATTAGACTCAACTCAACTAGTTTGCAGATGTGTAGTAATGTTCCACGTAAACAATAACTTGAGTGGTAATTTTTCTAATATTTTAATTTCATATCACTCCTTTGAGATGCCGTACCATTCTCAACCAAGTCGCCTCTTTATCAGTTTTGGGGTTTGTTTTTATTTGTTTTTATTTATTTTTTCATTTAGTTCATATCACTCCTTTGGAGGTCGAACCATTCTCAACTTGGTGGCCTCTTTAACAGTATTAGGCTTTATTTTGACATTTTGTTTGTTTTTCGTAAATTGGTCGTAACAATTTCTTTGGCCACATTGCTTAGATTTGTGACAACACACTAGCGTATGTCTAGATAAGCACATCAATATACACGTTCTCATTGTCCGAACTTTGGCCGTCCAATCATACATGCCGACAATACTAACAATGTTTATAACAATACTTTCATACTTACGCGCCCTCCCACACCATTCCCGTTACTCCCCTAGGCTGTAAACCAGAAAAGACATTCGTTAAATTTCATAGCTGGAAGCCTTCCCGTTATCTCGGTATCGGTGAATATTCTCCCTATGGGAATTAACATGAGGATGAGCGGACTAGATGTATAGCAACTAGTAACTAGAACACATTTGCAACGTTATTGAGGGTCAAATTTCGCATTGAAAGCCGCTTAGCTGACATTCCTATACAAGTTAATTTTTGTCAGGTGGGTCATTGCTTTTTATTTTACCACAATTTAAGCTTTTGTGCCGCATTATTATTTTTTCCCACGTACCTGAAATGTGCCCAACTCATGCTTCAAGATTTAAGACACTTACGCTATGACGTCGCGCTACAATGGTTTACGTCCTCGACAATTGAATTGATGTCATGTTTGTTGCCTAACTTGATGCGACTCTAGCGTGTGTCTAGATTGAGAGAAAGATTTTTCATTATTTCTATCAACACACATCTATCTTTTTCGGTTACATTCTTACCATGTTCACACTGTGTTAACGTTTTGGCGATATACAACACAAGTCAGTGATAACGCTTAGGATTAACTGTTCGTTCCAATTTTCTTTACAACTGATTTACTTTAGTAGTAAAATCCCTATACTTCTTTAGTACATTTGCAATGATCTCTCCACTTTTACTTCTGAACTATGTTAAGAGTAGTTACTTCAGGAGTAGGTGCTACTTTGGATGTAGATTGCTCTCGCACGGTGCACGCCGCCTTAAGACTTCAAACGTTAAATGAAATAATTGAAAATTGCGCAGTAAGCAATTTTTATATAATCCTGGTGGGATTATCTTGGCGTAAGAGCTTGGCGTTTGATATCACGACTTCACACGGCCGAAACGCTTGACGGGAATCCTTAATAAGTTTTGTTTTGGGGTAGTATGTTTTTACCCATTAGATATACCAGCTATCTTCGCTCTATGAGGACTAGAAATAAGCTTCGCAAAGACTGTTTTAGTATCTCGAATTATGAGCCATTTTCAATTGGCAGTATTACAAGAATTACCGCAATTCACTTAAAACTTATTCAGACAACAAAATGTGATTATTATTGTGAAATAATTAACAGCGAGGCGTATGATAAGAGGAAAACGTGGCGTAATATTATATTAGTTTGGTGCAGCTTCTATACACATGTGTCTGAAGTTACTGATAAGATGGTATTGGTGTTACCGACCCTGTTAAGGTTGGGGATGCTTCGAATGATTTTTTTTAAAATTGTGCAGCAAATTTGATGAACTTGATGTGAGGCCCAAAAACTTTAAATATCAATTAAGTAACACCAAACAGTAAAAAAAAAATCTATAAATTTAAATCTTGCTTACGATGATGAGATGATGAATTTATTACATGGAATAGACCCAATAAGAGTTGCTGGCAATTGTGGCATTTCAATTAAAACTATCTAAAGTGAATGGAGAAAGGGTTGTAAAACCATTAGAACGTATTATGAATTTGATCAAGACTATTGGTAGATTTCCTAAGCACCTAAGGTCGTTAAAAAGGTTCTCACATAAATTTGGAAGTCATTTTTCTGAACAATGCATTAAAAGCAGTTATCTTCAATGAAATTACCTTGAGGGTCGTGAAGAATGAGCATAAAAAACCACTTGTGACAAGCAGTGATACCCCGCAAGTGCATGTAATACAAACAGGCCTTTAATTTTCGGCCAAACTACTTTTTAGGTCTTGGTCACAAGATAAAACATTAAAAAAGTGTCGAAACGCACCAATCCTGCTGAAACCCAGCCAGCTAGGGTAACAGTAAATAATTTTTAATGTTTTATCTAGTGAACAAGACCTAAAAGGCCGTTTTCCCGAAAATTAAAGGTCTGGTTGTATATTTTAAGCATTTGCTTAATCATAATAATAATAATAATCATAATAATAATAATAATTATAATAATTTTATTCAGTATAAATATACACACATTTCATGTGCATGCACGAAGCTCAAAGAGCTTGTATGTGCACTGAACATATCCAAAACCTAATGTCATAACAATTTCATAACATGTTTATTTTTTACATCATATTTTTCAGATTTTAACACACACACACACACACACACACACACACACACACACAAATAAACAAATACTAAGTCAATAAGCTAACGAAGATGCAATTTAAGTTTGATCAATTAGACCTAATAATAGTTCAGCATAAGCCAATTCTTAATTTTTTTTTTGATATTAGATCTGGTTAGGGTCTGTCTGATATCCAATGGTATTTCATTTAAAATAGTTGGAATATTATATTCCAGTCTTCTTTTGCCATAGGAGTTTCTCCAAGATGGTATTTTGAGCCATGCTGCATGATTTCGTACATGTCTTAAAATTTTAGTCTGATATGTTAAATCAAAAAAATTATTCGTCATTACTGTCAATTTAAAAAGTAATGAGAAGTTCATTAGGCTGTATTTCTTCAGAATATCAGTAGTTGACATTTTTTGCGTAGATCTAAATAATGCTTTCGTTGCTATATTTAGTACTTTTTGTAGATTTTCGATGTAGTTATCCGTAGTTGATCCAAAAATTGTACATGCATATCTGACATATGACAGAATCCAAGATTCATAAAGTATTTTTTTTACTTCGATCCCAAAACAATTGTTAACCTTATATAGTAGTGGTATCATTTTCCTAATTTTGTTTTTAATATTTTCAATATGTGTATAAAATTTCCAACTTTCATCAATTTGAAGTCCCAAGTATCGAAGGGAGGATACCTGTTTAATCCTAGGGCAACTGTTACACTTAAAAATTTCAAGGCAATCCTCTTTATGCGAAAAAATACCACACTTTAATTTTTCAGTGTGAGATGTAGATACATGCAAAAAGTTGGTTTTCTCATTGTTGATGTAAAGTTCGTTATCATAAAGATATTGATTAATATTGTTAAATTCGCTTTGTAAGTTTTTTACCATTAAATTTTGTTTTTTATGGATAGAAACAATGAGAATATCATCAGCATATAGGGTGATATGACATTTATGGATTCTTTCAGTTATATCATTTATGTAAATTAAAAATAACATAGGACCAAGAATTGAGCCCTGTGGTACCCCATATTGAACCTTAGCCCATTCACTTTGTGAATTCGCAATTTTTACACAACTTTGTCTGTTGTTCAGATAACTTGCTAGAATATTTAATATTTTTCCACGAATACCAATATTGTAAAGTTTATTATGCAGTATTTTATTGTCAATTGTATCAAAGGCCTTTTTCAGATCTATAGAGATTAGGCCGACATGATTACTATTATCTAAAGCATTAAGTATTTTATTATTAATGACATTTAGTCCATTTATAGTCCCAAGTCCCTGTCTGAATCCATATTGAGCTTTATTCAGAAGTTTAAATTTATTTAAGAAATTAGAAATGCAATTAGCAAAATATTTTTCAACGATTTTATTAAGAACTGGGAGTAAAGCAACAGGCCTGTAATTACTGTAAAAATTTTTTTCACTTTTTTTATATATAGGTCTTATAACTTGCTTTTTTAGGCTATCAGGCCAAATTTCAGAATCAATAATTGCATCAATAAGTATCTTCAAGAATTCTGCTGAATTTTCCTTATTATTGACAAAATGTTCCAATAAAAAACCATCATATCCACAAGATTTTTTTAAGTTTAAATTTAACATAATTGTGATAATATTTTGGGTGGTTGGTTTTACAACTTGAAAAGAATTAATACATGTGCTTGTATTTCTTGTGTTTGAAGTTTTATTTTTTGTTTTAGAAGCGTTATCTTTGTTTTTTTGTAGTTTCAATAGTGGTACTTCTTGGTCAAAGTATTTGGCAAAATTGTTACAAAGCATTTGTGTATTATTTTCTTTGAAATTTTTTTTTATTTGTTCATCTAAGTTACCATTTTTTTTCTTACTGAGTCCACTTATTGTATTTATTTTATCCCAAATTTTTTTACCATCATGTTTATTTGTTTCAAAGAATATTTTGTAGTATTCTGCTTTGGCAACCAAAATTTGTTTTGTAATATTTTTCTTAAGTGCTTTGTATTTTTCTAAGTCCTTTACATTAGGAATTTTTGTTTTAGCAATTGTATTCCAAAGTTTATTTTTTTCGTTAATTATTTTCAATAGATCAGAGTTCATCCATTCCTGTCTTTGTTCATTTTTATTTTTATTTATTTTTAAATTTCTATGAGACTTTGTGATAGTATTACTATTGTAAATATTTTTAACCACAGTTTCAATTTCATTGTAAATATCATTAGGTCTACTAAGTTTGTGCAAATAATTCCAGTTATAATTTTTAAGCTGTAAATTAACACCTTTGTGATTGAGTTGCTGATAATATGTACTTTTCTGTACCTGTTCATTAGGCGAGTATTCTTCACACCAAATTTGAATTGCCGTGAAGTAATGATCCGCAATTTTTATTTTTATTACAAAGGAGTTATATAAAAAATGTTGAAGTTTGCTGTAAATTAGGTCGATACATGATGTTGTAATTCTGTTTTCTCTAAAATCAACTCTGGTGGGGGAATTTATATGTGTAGTAAGGCCTAAAGCTGCCATTGTATTTTCAAATCTTTCAATGTCATATTTTTCATTTGGATCTTGATGGCCTTCTAAAATGTTAAAGTTAAAATCTCCTAATAAAAGTATATTGTTATTTATATCAATATTTTTAACATATTCTTTAATCTTCTTAATGAAATGTTGTCTACTTGCAGAGGGTTTTTTATAAACAGTTATAATTTCAAATGTTTTGTTGTTAAATTCCAATATACTAGACATAATTTCATTTTCATCAATTTTTACCTTTTTACACACAACATTTTTAACTGTATTTTCGTTGAAAAACAACAGTATTCCTCCACCTCTTTTTTTCTCCCTGCAGTTTGCAAATTGAACATAATTTTTAATTTGGTAAAGAGCACTTTCGTTTTCTGTAATGTTTACTTCAGTAAGGGCAATCACATCCCATTGAATATTAGCGGTATAGAATTCTGCCAACCAGGAATCCCAGTGTAGCCTACAGCTACGAATATTTGTATGAATGCACTTAATATTTTTAAAGGTGGAGCAACAAAAAAGAGCCTCTAAATCGTCGAAATTTTCGCAAATGTCATTGATGTAGTTGTCATCAGTATTATTTACGTTTCTGTTGAATTTTTATTATTTATTTCTTGATGGGATGTCAGATTCGTCGTATCAGCTCTTTTTTCTTCTGTTTCTTTTATATCTCTAACGATTGCTAAGAGATCTTCTTCTCCTTTGATTGTAGTAGATTTTCGGTCTTTTTCATCTTGTTTTACCTGTATCTTTCCGTCCTTGAACCATATAAACTTGTGGGTTGGAATAAGAGCTTGTTTTGTTTTCCATAATAGAGTTTTGTAAAATGGGTTCAAATGTTCATTAATAAAAATACGATCTGTATTCTCATTTCCAAACACATCATTGTTGTTCAGAAATTTCTTGTTTTTATTGTTCAGCCACATGTCCCTGTCAGTCCTGTTTTTGAACTGTATTAAGATAGATGGAGTTTTGTTATTTTTCGACGGCAGTCGGTGAGCCTTGTCTATCTTGTTTTCGTTGAAATCTTTTAAGTCAAGTGCATCAGCAATTCTGTAGATTGTGTCCCGTAAGTTTTCTCTTGTTTCTGTCTCTACCCCAAAAATTTCAATATTCCGGTTACGGTTATACTGTAAGCTTTCTTCTTGCGTTTGTTTCAAGGTTTTAACAGTATTTTTAAGATCGTCCATTTCTTGCGGGTATATCTCCTTGTTGTCAATGTTATCCTTATCAGTTGCTTGTTTTTCACTTTTTTTTTCTAGTTGGTCAAGTCTTCCTTTTAAGATTTTATTGTTTTCTTTCACTTGTTTTAACTCTTCTACCACATCATCATATTTTTTGTTTACGAAATCAATGCTTTTCAATATTTCAGCATTATTTTTAAGTACAGTTTTCAGTGTTTCGTCAATTTGGTTTAATTTTATGTTGATTGATCCATTTTGCTTCATAAGGTCCTTATTTTCTTTTTCCAATGAGTTACACCTACTATTGTGTTCTTCCATTAGTTTCAATATTCTGTCATTTGAGATTTTGACACCATCGATTTTTTTTTCAAAACGGCCAATGTCATCTTCTAGGTGGTGGGGTGGGTCTCTAACGAAGCAAGAGAGTTGTCAAGTTTAAACTAACAGAACAGTGTTCTGAGGTCAAGTTAAAAAAGATAAACTACATAAAATACAGAAACATGGCAACAATATCTGTTACAAAGAACCAGTATGGCACTAACAAAAGTTAAAACAACCTATAAACCTAGTACAACGTAAAATGAGAAAGGTACTTAGACAAATCTACAGTCCGCAATTTAATGAGGCAGCCTTCGCCAACTCGCCAGGTAGATCATTCCACACCTTGACAACCCCGTAAAAAAAAAAAATATTTCCTACAGTCAGTGCTTGTCAGAAGTTGTTTTTATGCTCATTCAATGTTTGATTCCTGCCCAATTCGGTGATAGGAAAAAGTGCAGTACTGGTGATGCAATGTTAGCAAATGGCACCCGTTTATCACTTGATGATAGTTTTGGTACTAACGTCTTCTTTTCTGTCAAAAACTTTTTGATAGTATGGACCATGAAATTTTGCTTCGGAAGTTGGAACAACTGGGTTTATGAGATACTCCGCTGAAGTTGTTAACAAATTATCTGTCGGAACTGGAACAGTGTAATTATAGTTGTTGATACTGCAGAACTGGAACTGTTCCTCAGTATCAACAACTAAGATGGTTTTTTTCTAGGGAGGGAGGGGGTAACGTGTTGGGTTCCACAAGGAAGAGTTTTAAGACCCCTTTTATTTTTAATTTGTGTTTATGATGTTGCTAATTTACCACCAAATGCAAAAGTTTGTTGGGGTGTAGAAGATATTGTCTGCCTGTAATAGATTGAAAGTGAACACTCGGGTAAATTCATCTGTTCACTATGTCATGAACTTGTTAGCTGTTTGGACGATTAAGAACAAACTTGCTGTTAATATTGCCATTACATTTTTGATACCAGTGAGAGGAAACGGGCAAGACTACTGAATTTACTTTCCACGTTGTAACGTTGTATGTTTATAGACTTTCAGGTTGTCAGTGTTAGTCCCTGGTTTAAGTTCAAAAAGCAAAATATCTTGGACTTTTATTTGATGAGGGAATGAAGTTGGATAACCATATTGAACATCTACGCAGTATGTTTCGAAGTACTACCCGTGTCTTGTGTAAACTATACAACCTGTTTGCCATTTAAATTACTACAAATGATACATTACACCTTAGTACACACCATCATAATTTTGAATTTACTGATGTCCGAACTGGGTTACGTTACACTCTTGAAGCCATTATGTGTTCTGCAAAAGAAGTTGACTTGGACTGTCAGCAGCCTTTGAATACATACAAGTCCATAGAATGTAGGAGAGCCCATGCTGTAGCTGTTGCTTCAGCTTCTATCCCTTAATCACAAGGAATTAAGTAGTAACCAAATCTCGAGCAACATCAGCAGTAACAGATTGCATGGGGATCTACGTTTTTGCTTACTTAACGCTAGAAGTCTGAAGTCTAAACTCGCTGAATTTCACCTGTTACTTTCTACTATGAATTATGATATTGTTTTTGTGGTTGAAACCTGGTTGGATGACTCTGTAACGGACTCGATGTTGGTTGGCAGTTTACCATACTGTGTGCTACGCCGCGATAGGGGCACCTTGGCTGGGGGGCTGGCCGTCGTGATTAATAAACAGATTACTTCTGGGTTTTGGAACCCGCGGGTAACGTCGAGGCAGTAACTATTGACCTTGGCCCAGATAAGCTTAGACTAATTCTTGGTTACATGCCAAATGGGTTATTTGAACCTGATATTGCTAATATGACTAATTTTTTCTTTGAACATACTTCCAGTAAAATGCCTAATATCATCCTTGGAGACTTTAATATGTCTCACATAAATTGGTCTTCTTTAAATGTCTCAAGATCCTGTCAACAGCTATTTCTTGATTGTATTTCGGATCTAGGGCTTGAACAGTTGGTTACCGAGCCAACGCGAAATGACAACATTTTGGATCTGGTATTGGTGGATAATGATCGACTGGTATATGATTTGGAAGTACTGGAGAAATTTAGTACCAGTGATCATAACATGGTAGCTTTCAGTGTAAATTTGGAAAAAAATGGCAATCTTGGAACAAATAAAATAAATTACGTACGTAATATAAACTTTACCAAACTACAGAGTGATCTTGCCCTTGTAAATTGGCTTGATATTATTGATACAACTATGAATATCGAATCAATGTGGATTACGTTCCATACAAAACTTCAAATCTTGGTAAACAATAACACTTTTCTTAAAAAACGCTGCATAAATGGAATCCAAAAGCCGCCAAAGAAAGTGACTAAGCTACTAAATCGAAAAAAAAAAGCTATGGAGATGCTATAAAAAAAATAAAGGCAACGGGAAACATTATAATGATTATAATAAATGTAGTAAAGAACTCAGAAAACTGGTGAGGGATTTAGAAATAAAAAAAGAACGGAATGTAATTCTTGAGGGTACTACAGCAGCTCTATTTAAGTATCTAAGAAAAAAAACGGGACGTGTTCAACAACTGCCTCCTTTTAAACATAACGGTATTACGATCATTGATGAGTTAAGTAAGGCTAAACTCCTAAATACCATTTTTATTAAAAATTTTACAAACCATTTAGAAAAACCATCACTGATATTAGAAAATATTGAACATTTAACTTCATTTCACTCTTTTGCTCCCACCGCAATAAGAGAGCTAGATGTCATATCTATTCTTCATAAATTTAAAAGCAGTAATTCTGTCGGACCTGACGGTTTTTCAGCTGCATTTTATAAAAGGTTTGCCGTCGAGCTTAGTGTACCTCTGGCTATGATTTTAAATAAATCTCTATTAAGTGGTGAATTACATACCTGTTGGAGAAAAGCTAGAATTATTCCTATTTTTAAAAAGGGAAATAGTTCCGATCCCTTAAACTACCGACCCATTTCCATGACATGTACACCATGTAGGATTGTTGAAAGGGTGATTAAAGACAAAATAATGGTGTACCTAACTACTTATGGCCTCCTAAGTAAAGATCAGTTCGGTTTCTTACCAGGCAAGTCCACTGTTTTACAATTGTTAGGCTGTCTTGATGACTGGACCACGGCCATGGAAGCCTGTAACCCGATCATATTGTATGGTATTACAGTTTGGGGAGCCACTACTAAGACTAATCTGCAAAGAATTTTAAC
Source organism: Lithobius niger (assembly GCA_023313725.1). Taxonomy (NCBI): domain Eukaryota; kingdom Metazoa; phylum Arthropoda; class Chilopoda; order Lithobiomorpha; family Lithobiidae; genus Lithobius; species Lithobius niger. The sequence goes on from JAHWFP010194577.1 coordinate 19,998, forward strand.
TTTACAAAAAAAGTCAGTTCGACTTATTGCTAAAATGCCCTTATTACTCTGCCCTTGTATGAATCCCTAAATCTTTTGACGATTGAATTTGTTTTTAAGTACTCTATATGTATGTTTATGTACAAGTCCTTAAAAGATGAATGTTGGGAACCATCCCTCTACGGTGTGAATTACAATAGAAGGCATTGTGACACTCACACACACAACACCCAAAACAATGATAAACTTGTTCCTCGTATGTGTAGAACCAACTACGGGAAAATGAGTTTATCTTACACTGCTCCCATTGTGTGGAATGAATTACCAAAGTCAATTTCTAATAACTTAAACTGTAATAATTTTGTATATCTCTTAAGAAAATATTTTATGAGCCCCTACAAATCAAATGTGTAATATCTTAGGTTTTATATATATTTTTTTTTCTAGTGTTCGTTTTGTTATTTTGTTGTGTTTTCCTATTGTAAATAATTTTGTTATTTTGTGCTTTCTCCCTGGTTCGTCACTATAAAATAGGAATTTTGTATTCCTCGTGACGATTTCCTTCATGTAGCGTCGTACTTCATGAAAATAAACTAATTATTATTATTATTATTATTATAACCCGGTGGACGTAGTTTTAATCGATTTTGCCAAGGCGTTTGACTCAGTGTCACATTCTCTATTGGTTCTAAAATTGGTCAGATGTGGCATAAATGGTCATACATTGAAATGGATAACGAATTTTCTTACAAACAGAATACAACAAGTATGTGTTGGAAGCGCTATCTCTGACGAAAGCGCTGTTACGAGTGGTCTCCCCCAAGGCTCTGTCCTGGGGCCTCTTTTATTTCTTATCTATATAAATGACCTTAAAGTGTTAAATCCCAAAATCAAAACCCCAAAATTTGCAGACGATGTGAAGTTATACACTGTTGTTAATAACCCTGTTAATTATGGGGAACTTTCAGCCTCTCTTCTGGAATTTGAGCGGTGGTCGACTGATTGGTGCTTGCCTATATCAGGCCCTAAATGTAAGATTTTCCATATTGGCCAAAAAAACCTACTAAACGCTTATTTCCTACTTGGTGTGGAATTAGATCATGAAACCATGGTAAAAAATCTGGGTGTTTGGTATACGTCAGACTTGAAAAGTGGATCACATTGCGACCACATTGCAAAATCTGCTCGGCAGAAATTGGCCATAATTAAACGTTGTTTCACCTCTGGTGATGTGGCTACTTTGGTCTGGGCATTTAAGGTGTTCGTGAGACCAATTCTTGAATATGCCAGCCCAGTTTGGTTTCCCTACTTGCGAAAGCACATAAAACACGTTGAGTCGGTTCAAAGATCGTTCACTAAGTATTTATCGGGTATGAGAAATAAACCATATTCCGAACGTTTACAGATTCTTGGGTTGGAAACACTTGAGATGAGAAGACTTAAGTTGGACTTGTCATTGACATATTCCATTCTCCATGGTCTAACAGGTATACCAAGAAATAATTTTTTCTTGTTGCGTGATGGAAGCGTGACAAGAGGACATCGTTTTAAGTTAACTGTACAGCCTATCAAGAAGGATTGTTGTAATTTTTTTTCTCCCACCGTTCGGTAAACCCATGGAATGCACTTCCTGCTGATGTTGCTCAGGCTACATCTCTTGCTGTCTTTAAACGTAAACTCAATAAGGTAGATTTAAGTAAATATGTTAATACTTGTGCATAACTTTCTCTTGGACGACGGCTATTAGCCAGACTTACTTTGTTTGTTTTCTCTTTTTTTTATATTTTTTTTTATGACAAGATATAAGTGGATATTATTCCTTTCTTGACCTTTTGTGTTATCACAAACCAATTATTGTTATTGTTATTATTATTATTTTAATATTTTAATTTGATATTATTTTAATTCTTATTATCTTTATTAAGATTGACAATAATGGTTTTGACCAAGTTTTAAACTGCAATGCATTTTATTCATTTATATATATTTTGTTAAATTTTATTATATTTTATTGTATTGCAGAAATGTTGACAATGATACCCGGCTTTTCCCTCCACTTGTCCCTCACGTTTGGCGATGCCATCGGGGACCACTGTGTCCCTGGTAGGTCTAACCTTGGTGGTAAGGCATTCGTGACCCCAACCCAACACATATACCCTTCCTTTACAGCCGGGCAATTGTCTTCGTTTTAATGTTTTAAACTCTTAAACATTTGTAATTTATAATTTTTAGTTTTAACATCGGATGGCAGTCAGTGGCCACCAGGTCCTTGCCATTCCGGTTGCATTTGCAACAAACTTATACTTATACAAGGTCATCTGAGCGAGAAGCTGTGGATTTCGTTTTCTAGCTCCAGGCCAGCTGATTTAACATCGCCAAAATGTTATTTTACCACCCTCTCCATTTCTATGGCCGAGTGAATTTCGGTCGAATGGAGCCCTGGTCACGGTTGTGACCTTAATAACGGGTTCAGTGAGTTATCTTTATGCCAGTGGAGGATGTGGCCATAGTGATTAAGGCGCTATGCAAGTGATCTGGGAGCGAACTGGATAGCCGGTTCGAATCCAGGTCATGCCACTCGGACGAAACGTAAGTGCGTAAAGGTGGCTTACTGAACTACGTTATTTATAGTGATTTTCGCTGTTGGCTTACTTTCAATTTTCCTTAATTTTACCTAAGCAACGCTAAAAGGCATCAACTTTCCGGCACGTGCGTAAATTGGCGTTTAGCCAGGAGACGCGACACACGATTTCTACGCCAGTTGGCCTTGGCTTGAATAATCCATCTTCCTCCCCACTACAGCTTCCTTCTGTAACCGGCTGTTTACATGAATGGCAAGATGGAACACAAAGCCAAAACACTTTGCGGTGCACCTTGCCAGTACGTGAGTTGCAGCGCGCCCGTCCAATTGCCGTACAACACGTGAATTGGCCGAGCGCCAGCAGCAATGCAACGTGGGAGTCCACCTGCTCAACCGGTTGGAACCGGATCAATGCAGTCAGCTGGTCACGTGACATAAATCATAGTAGGAACCCTCTGTTCCAGCGGGTATAAAAACCCGCAGGAACAGAGGATCCTCAGTTTGTGATGGAGAGGCAACTCGAAAGGTTGTCTCTCTGAACACTCAGTAGGACTGACACTGCTGGCTTCTAAACCTGGTTCAGTGCCTAAAGTGTGATGGTCTGTGCGTAGTCCCCTGGCTATGCAGTAAGGCCTGAATTAGACTTTAAGTTTGATACTTGAACCCTCTTGTTCACTCCCTGAGTAGTTACAGTTCAACCTGTTGCACGCAGATTTGCCGTATGCCTGGGCTAATCGTACCACGTGTGATATTTCGCACCTATATGTATATTAAATTAAACCTTATGCAACGTATTTTTAGCGCAAGATATCCCAAACTATACTTACGACAAATCGCTCCACAATTGGCCGCATGGATTGGCGATCCAGAACGAGACGTAGAACATGCGGTGATATATTGTCACAGACACTTCGTCAAATCTTATGGGCTCTCCAATATGTCGTTCCTGTTGTCTTTTGATTGACCAACTGAGCACCCAAGTCCTTTATTTAAACGATGGAGAAATTCTACCTGTTCAATTAAATTTTCCTTACTTTGTAGCTTTATACTTACGTAAAATGTCATTATCCAACTGACACCTGAGAATTTCTCCGAATGCAAGATTTCGACTCCTTTTGTTGAAAGTTAATAATAATTTTGGAAAACAATGTTTGAAATTTATTTGCGCTAAACTGTTTAACTGGCTTCCACTCAATTGACGTTTTGTCTCCCACAACGCAACGTTGAATAAAGAACTGAAGCTCTGGATGATTGAGGATGACGTTTGGATGAAACTGTGGTGTTTTTCATTGCTCTTGATTGAATTTGATTCACGTTAGCTCTGCCGATTTTTTTTTCTTTTTTCATTTTGATTCATGAATTGCGCTAATTTGTGAGAACTTTCTGATCAATTTTGTGATTACTTTTGATCGTGGTTGTTTTTATTTTTATCTTTTTGAAAAAAAATTGTTTCATTATGCAGTTCCCATTTCTTCTTGCATTTCATTTATTTTATCTGCCTGTGCACGCTATACTTGATAGGTCAGTTACCACTTTTAATGTAAGTATATTTAATGAAAATAAATAAATTGCTTTGTTTTAACTGCCAAAAGTGTCTGGGGAAATATCCGGGAAAACAATGTCCGTGAGGAAATATCCAGGTTAAGGGGGAAGACTGTCGGCTGCACTTTTTTTTTCAACCGCGTTGTAAGTGTATGGAACGCTTTTGCCTGATAGGGTTGTTCAGGTGAGCTCTTTGGCGAATTTTAAATCAAAACTAAAAAATTGTGCATTATCAAGCTTTCTATCGGGACACTTTTTAAAAATAATATTCGTGAACATTTTTAAAGTTTTTTTTTATTACGTTTAATGTATTGCACTGTTTACGAAGAGTCCCCACGACTCTAAAGTTCTTTTTTGTCACAATTAATTTTTTTAAATCTCTTGGGAAGTTGTAGCGCAAATTGTTTACCTTTTGAGGCTATTTGTGAGTAAATTTTTCTTCTTTTCTTAGTCTTTTTTCTTCTTAACCCATTCAGGGAAATTACGCAAGCCTGCAGAAAAGTAATTTTTTTTAATGCACACCTTTTTATTTTTATCGCGCAAAGTTAATTTTTTGCTTTACAGGCGCGTGCGGGTGCCTTAAATTATAACGGTTCAAATTTTGTTTTCAGAATCTTGGTCAACCCGCTAAAAATCATATTATTTTTCGACAACTATATTAACTGATTTTGAAATTCCAGTTTACAATTTTAACCGACTCGGAACGAGTTTTTCAATGGTACTAATTCTTCAAGCCGCTAGCTGAAACCACTAAGAAGTTATGTGACAAACACTATTTAAAAAAAAAATCCTAGAATCCTTAATAGCAATATTATATTACAAACAAAATCATCAAGTGTGCCGTAAAAAAAGGGGTTATATGATTGAAGCTACACTTTACTTGTTAAAAGGTACACCGAATAAAAATTGATGATTTTTAATTGAAATAATCAAATGTACAGTTGAGAAAATTGAGAAATTGAGAAAATCTGTTTAAGTGCTGTTGTGCTTTACGTTTTAAATATATGATTGGTAAAGCACAACAGCACTTAGTAAACAGATGCAATTTTCTCAACTGTACATTTGATTATTTCAATTAAAAATCATCAATTTTTATCTGTGTACCTTTTAACAAGTAAAGTGTAGCTTCAATCAGATAACCCCTATTTTTTAGGGCACACTTGACGTTTTTGTTTGTAATCCGTGTACCTTTTTTACGTCTATGGTGTCGCGCAACAAAGGGTTATGCATGAAGTCGATTGTTGCTGGCCACTTTGAAACAATTCAACTCAGCTCTGAAAGCCTGCATTTACGAAATAAATAAGCCATTCTATCGTTTCTAGCTGTCAATTTTGAAAGCTTCGAAATTAACAACATAGTTTAGTTTGGTTTATAAGCGTTTAGCTGAAACACCGATTCTTTGATTAAAGGGTTTAAAGGGTTTAACGAGCGTTAACCACTCCTGATCATCTGCCCGATTCTTTGATTTTACCCTTCAATAATCCTCTTTTTAGCAAAGACATAACACGTGCACGAAGAATGGATCTGGAGTTTGCTGAATGTCATTGTTCCGCAATTACAATGATTAAAACAATGTGAAACAATCAAAATGATCGTTCAGGGACCCGTAACTCCGGAATGGCTCGACCATTCGAAAAAGTGGTCTCTGTGCGGATGAAGCCCAGGGAAATTTCTGGCTTAGATCATGCTTCAGATTTTAGGTAGGTGAAGTAGTTTTTTTCTGAAACCGTGTTACACCAGAACAACAACAACAAGAAGAAAAAGTTACCAATTTTCAAAATTACGTTAGGCTCCCTACTTTTAACTCTTGCGCGGAATGCTTAAAAGTTGGTACAAATCTACCTTCTATACCTATCGACTATCTGGCCAAGTTTGGTCGAAATATATTGAATAGGAACGGAGAAATTAAAAGTTTTAGTTTTGCTGGAAAGAGAACTTCAATCATATATAATGTATACATTACTAACAAAAACGTCAAGTGTGCCATAAAAAAAGGGGTTATATGATTGAAGTTTCAGTTTACTTATTAAAATGTACACGGATAAAATTTGGATGATTTTTAATTGAAATAATCAAATGTACAATTGAGAAAATTTCACTGTTTAAGTGTTGTTGTGGTTCGTTTTAAATAAATGATTAGTAAAGCACAACAGCACTTAAACAGATGTAATTTTCTCAATTGTACATTTCATTATTTCAATTAAAAATCATTCAAATTTTATGCGTGTACATTTTAACAAGTAAACTGAAACTTCAATCATATAACCCATTTTTTACGGCACACATAACGTTTTTGTTAGTAACCCGTGGACCTTTTGTATAGCTATGGCGTCATTCTACAAAGGTTTATGCATGCATTGTATATGCATGTATTGTTGCTGGCAACTTCGAAACAATTCAACTCAGCTCTGAAAGCCTGCATTTACGAAATAAAGACGCCATTTTATCATTTTTAGCTGCCAATTTCGAGGCCCTTACAACGTAGCTAAGTTTGGTTTAAATCTATATCGTGTAGCTGAAACACGGATTCTTTTCTTTTGCCTTCAACAATCAACTTTTTAGCAAAGACATAACACATGCACGAAGAATGGATTTGGAGTTTACTGAGTGGCATTGTTCCCTAAATACAATGCTTAAAACAATGTAAAACAATCAAAATGATCGTTTAGGGTCCCGTAACTCCGGAATGGATGGACCAATTGAAAAAGTGGTCCCTGTAAGGTTGGAGCCCAGGGGAATTTCTGGCTCAGATCATGTTTTAGATTTTAGGTAGGTGCAGTAGTTTTTTCTGAAACCGTGTCAGCCAAGAACAAGAACAACAAGAACCATAACAAGAACAACAACAAGTGAACAGTTTTCGAATTTACGTGTGGCTCCCTACGTTTACTCTTGCACGGAATTGCATAAAAGTTGGTGTAAAGTTTGGAACAGTTGCTATCTACTATCTGGCCAAGTTTGGTCGAAATATATTGAATAGAAACGGAGAAATCAAGTTTTAGTTTTGCTGGAGAGAGGACTTCAGTCATATATATACACGGCTATCGCCGTGCATGATTACAAACAAAAACGTCAAGTGTGCCGTAAAAAAAAGGGGTTATATGATTGAAGTTACATTTTACTTGTTAAAATGTACACGGATAAAAATTTGTGATTTTTAATTGAGATAGTCAAATGTATACAATTCAGAAAATTGCATCTGTTTAAGTGCTGCTGTGCTTTATATGATTAACGTATATGATTGGTAAAGCACAACAGCACTTAAACAGATGCAATTTTCTGAATTGTACATTTGACTATTGCAATTGAAAATCACCAATTTTTATCCGTGTACATTTTAACAAGTAAAATGAAACTTCAATTATATAACCCCTTTTTTTACGGCACACTTGACGTTTTTGTTTGTAATCCGTGTACCTGTTTTACGGCTATGGTGTCGCGCTATAAAGGTTTATGCATGCAGTCGATTGTTGCATGCACGAAGAATGGAACTGGAGTTTGCTGAGTGCGTTTATGATACTAGTTGTACCCCGGCGTAATATGCGTCAGTCTAGCAGATTCCCGCTGATTCAACTCGGCTCTAAGGGCGCGTTTATGCAACGATTCGCCTTTGCATTCTCGCCTTTGCATTCTCGCAGCTAGAATTTCATCGCAGTGGCAAAGATGTCGTTGCCATGGTAACAACGCTTTCTGGCTTAGCTAAATCCGACGTCGATTGAGTAACTGCTTTAAGTCTTATAATCCGTGACAATAAGATAAACAATTTCTCCTGACGAAATTTTTTCAGTCGCTTCTGAACTTGCATTATTCAGTGTTTTCATTGTGAGTCGACTTAGCTAAAACCGCCGCCATGTTGGAATTTCAGATGATTTCTAGCTTCTAGCTGCGAGAATGCAAGGGGGAGTCGTTGCATAAAAGCGCCCTAATAGTCAGCATTGTTGAAGCAATATTGTTTTTGTTTCTAATTGTTATAGCGCATATCCGTTGTCATTGTCGGCCGCTCGCCCTTTTACTTTACTTCCGTGCCAAGAATGAATCCACTCGCTCTCTTGCGTATTGTTCCAGGGTACAGCTGATTACCGGCATTATTGAAGCTTGCTTTGCTTGCTTGCCTTAGGAATTCGGGCAGATGACCAGGAGTGGTTAACACTCGTTAAACCCTTTGAACCCTTTGTTTAATCATGACCATAGGGCCTTAGGGCTGCGTTGGGCAAATGACCGGGTGCGGTTAACGCTCGCTAAAATCTTTTGGCCCTTTGACCAGTCTACTCATTAAGCAAAATATTTATAGAGATTTTTAGGCTTATGTCATACGCTTTCAAATTTTATCTAGGTACATGTCTAAGAAACGTGGTCAGAAAATAAAATAAAAAATTAAATAAAAATCCTGGTTGCCTGGTGCTTCAATTTGCAACCTCGCCCGTAAACCAAACATCATTTTTTTGTACGGCCTTAAACACATTTTTCCCGTCGTGGTCGTTTTGTCACTCGACGATTCTCCAGACGAGCTTAATAGGTATGCGAAATTACCTAGTGACCGAGTCGCGAGCCGTTGCTATTAAAACATACGCAGTGTATACAATCTTAGTCTGGATCAAAAGAAACAAGCGTCCATAATGAGTGAAGGTCCGGTATTGATGGCAACGCGCGTGACAAAACAAGTTAGTTACAAGGCTACAGTGGCTCCACCCCGACAAGTGAAGGGCATACGAGAGAGCGGATAAAAATAATTTCACGTTCAAAGGAAGTTAGAAGCTGGAAGTCCCGACACTTCCTCCTCTATCAATACGAGTTATTACCGATCCAACGTTTTGCGTCCACGTGCTTGGCTGGAATTTTAACTGGACACCGAGCATGATAAACCTTTGCCGAACAAGTCGCTGGAGAAGATCTAGCTACGGCAGCGCCGCTTTCGTGTGGGTCGTGTTTTGGTTTGGGCTGTCGGTGAAAGCTGAAGATGTGCACCAAGCAGGTTTGTTTACATATTTAGTTATTGCTGCACGCTCTTCATTTCGCCTTCACATTGGTCATGGTGGTTGAGCGGTGGCAAGGTCAGCAGTCTGAAGAAGCTGAATTGGTCAATACTGCCACTAAGGACAACGTGTTACACTCTTTCCGAAACTATAGGATTTGGTGTATTACTCCCATCTGTAAAAAAAAATACGGATGCAAACCTATTTACGTTGCCTTTTGGACTTAAATGTCAGCCTGCCTGAGTGGGGAATCGAACCCACGACCTTTGAAACCAAAGGCCGGAGGCCTACCACTCAGCCATACTGACATGGCCTTACTACGAGCCCAATTGGCTTTCTGTCCCGTATATTACTCCCTCTGTTGCATGAATTAATTTCTGGTACTTTTTTTAACTACCGTCATTGGTTTCGAACCACCATTCACTTGGTTTGTAGGCGGGGATGCTAACCACTGGGTTGCCACTGCTCGCCTTGCTCGGGGTCCCCGGGGACCCCTCACAAAGCTCGTGCTGTGTCTTGGGCTCTGTTTTTTGACCGAGAAGTGGCGTGTTGC
>JAHWFP010194577.1:46303-58945 GCA_023313725.1 Lithobius niger
TCCATGGCTTGTTCGATTTCTACTGCTAAGAACGACTCGTGTACCAAATTTCAAGCTTTTAGCTCGATTTGCAAAAAAATTGTTGGTCAACTCAGTGAAGGGGCACAGGGGGCTGCTGGGGAGGGGGGGGGGGCCCCCTGGAGACACTTGTGGGTATGTCGTGGGGGTCCGTGGTTGAATCAATTTTTACTGCTAAGAAAGACTTATATACCAAATTTCTTGATCTTAGCTCGATTTGCAACAATTTATTATTTCACTGAATTATTTCTGCCCAGTGCTTTACAATAATAAATGCTCTGCCGACGCGAATGCTTTAATAACATTAAAATTTCATTATAAAGGCCCTGGTCGTTGTTAATACCTACATTTTAAGGTATAAAAATTGAAAATCGGTTCATTGGTTTGATCTCTAGGTGATAGCAAAGTTTCTATCCCATTTGGCTTTTCGTCACAAGAATATTGTAGTTACATTAAAATAGCCTGCGAAAGGTCCTAGGCCTTGTCCATACCTACGTTTTAAGCTATAGAACTTGAAAAACGGTTCAGTGGTTCGATCTCCAGGTGAGGGCAAAGAGTCTCAACAACAACAAGCAACAACAACAAGAAATGGCCATGCTGTGGACGCCGAACGGTTCGATTGTTGTCATTAAAATTTTTAATGCAGTGAAATAGTTACAACAGTAACCCAAATACAGAATTTCGTTGGTCTATGTCAATTCTGCGCGAAACTATAGGAGTTCAAAGTTTGATGTTTAACAAGGAAGTTCATGTGAGGCTGGGATAACTTTTGAACCCATTCTCAGATTCGCTTCAGATTCTGTTTCGTTTCAGATTCAGGTTGAGAGCCACATTCCAGATTCAGATTTCAGATTCAGATTTCAAATCAGATTTTATATTTCAGATCCAGATTCAGTTTCAGATTTAGATTCGTTTTAGGCTGTAATCTACGCCCTCTGTGACTTTAAATTGGTAAATCATTAAAATTGGGAAAGAGGATTCAGGGATTTTGGCTTACAAATAACAAAATGAATCAGATATTCAAGAATGTTAATCCGAAATTAATGTACAACTAAAATACTTGAAACATAAAACGACACCTAAAAGCACAGGCTGTTTAGTTAATTGTTGAAGACCATTGGTAAAAAAAAATTTAAACCATACAGCAACCGTATGGGCTTTGTGGCTTTTTTTTTTTAGCTGATGAATACCGTCGTGCATAAATATTTCACAAATATTTGTTTTTGTTTTTTTTCAAACACTACCGAAATAACTGATTTGTGTATTCCCACGTAACTCACATATTCTTGGAATTATATTACCACGTAACCCTAGAAAGACAACACAAACCAAAAGTAGGGCTGGGAAACCTTTCAGGGCCGATTGTAAACCCTGCCCCTTTTTTGAAGCCTAAAAGGGACTTTGGTTAGTGGCAAGATTCGAACAGGCATCCTCTTGGTATAGATACCATGGTGGTTCAGCTGCTGTTGACTGTCCAGGATATTCTTAACAAAGCTCTCGTTATACGCAAGCCACTTCCTGGAAAAATGAGCCGAATTGACGTGTCAGCCGTGTTTATACTATGTCACTACGAACTTCTTACCTACGATTTTTTTTTCTGAAGGGGTCAAATCACTTTACATTGCACTGTACAATTTTTGGTTCAACAGACAAAACGGCGTAGCTCTGTCAGACTATTCTTTACAAGCAATAAGTTGATTTCTTTTTCAATTTTATGTAAAAAAAAAAAAAAAAATAATAATAATAATTTTTGTTTGGTATAGGTATTGTGTGCCAAAACTTGGATTGTGATAGCTTGCCCGTCAGACCGACCTGTGCATCTGATGGATTATTGTACGAGAACGAGTGTGACATAAAGCAAAAGAACTGCAGGTAATAAAATCACTCACTTAATGAAAAGGTAATTTATAACTTATATGACTTTCTTATAACTTAACTTATAACTTAACTTATAACTTAACTTATAACTTATAGTATACGGTACCTTTCTAGAAAAGGTCATTTAACTTACACGGATTAGTATTAAAAATCGCTTTAGCGTGTAAAATAGGGACGTAAGCCTTAAATAAAACTTATTGCTTAAAGACACTGATACAAGAAAAAGACATGTAAGCCATCAGCGTCGCACTAATACGTGTAAAATAATCTCCAGCGTCTCAAAAAGCAAGCTGGGCTTCTTATACACGTATTAGTGGACGCTGATGGCATACGTGTTTTTCTTGTATGTGTTTCTTTAGTGCATCAAGTTTTTTATGGCTTACATCCGTATTTTACATGCTTAATCGTTTTTTAAATACTAGTATATCTTTTATTATTTTTCCTTGGAGATATTTAAGGTAAACGAATAACTAGAATTTTGATACGAGAGAATCTAGATATGAGGTAATTAAGATGAACGCTTTTTCGAGATAAATCAATCGTACTATCGTAGTGTTCAAAAGGCCCTAGTCCTTGTTACTACCTACGTTTTAAGCTATAGAAGTTGAAAGTCGGTTCTTTGGTTAGGTCACTAGGTGAAAGGAAAATACCCCAACGAGAAGAAAAACAACCACAAGAATATTGTAGTCACATTCAAATACCGTTCAAAGGTTGTAGTCCTTATTAACACCTACATTTTAAGCTGTAAAAATTGAAAATCGGTTCATTGGTACAATCTTTTATAGGTGAAAGCAAAATTTACCCAAAAAGAAAAACAACAACAAGAATATTGTAATCACATTCAAATAGCGTTCACAAGGCCTTATACCTTATTCGTACCTAAATTTTAAACTTTAAAATTTGAACATCGGTTCATTGATTCGATCTCTTAAGTGAAAGAAAAATTTACCCAAAAATATGCAGCACTCGAATATTATTGTAATCACATTAAAATAGCGTTCAATAGGCCTTGACCTTCTTACCTGTGTTTTAAGCTATACAATTTGAAAATCGGTTTATTGGTTTAATCTCAGGCATGCTATGGCGGTCAAATGGATCGATTGTTGTGATAAAAAATTTTACAGAATTTTGCTGATCTATTTCAATTCTGGGGAAAACTATAAGGCTTACAAGTTTGGCGTTTAACACGTAAAGTTAATGCTCAGACTTACATAACCTTGATAACGATTGAATTGTAGAATTTTTATATATTTTCTTTCCATTAATAATTTGTTGACTGCATGGAGCATTAAAGGCCTCTGCACTGAAGAAATGTTTACTTTAGGGTCTTACTGCATGGTAGTTTAATTTTAAAAAGTAAAAAAAAAATGGGAGTAGCGACAAATATTTTAGAGGCGACACCCGATTAACATTTGATCCACTGTTTGCTGTCACAGTTCCACAACCTTTTGCTTTAGAAACTTCCGTTTTAGTCATCATTGGCCTATAAAAGTACAACACTACAAGAGGCAACGAACATTCCTAAAATGTTTGTTGCCTAATGTTAGTTGCGTCGAACATTCCTAAAACATTCGTTGAAAGCTTTCGAAGTTAGGCTTTTATCATAAAAAAAGCTTCGAAATCATTCATTTATAAGATTATCCTAAGAAACTGAGGAGATGCGACAACGTGAGCACATCTCAATGACGCTGTCACCATCCTTATAGCAGAGCCTGCCATGGTCGAGTCTTTAAGATATCAGGTAGACCTTAACAACGTAAAAAAAATACAATTAGTGCTTATCCTTTACTATAGTTTCCTTTATGTAAAAGGCTTAAAGCTCGGTTTCACGTACAGGCCTCTAGCCACATGAGTGTATACGTTTACGCTTATGTTTATGTTTACGTACTGTGCGTAGGCAGTTGTTCCCACTTCAGCGTTGATCCTTGCGTCGACCCAACAAGGTCAGCCAATAGCGTAGCGCATGGTCCAGCAACAAACGAACCCACACAATAACTAAAATCGAGCATTTTGATTATTTTAATCAAAAAAAGGCTATTGTGCATTTAAACAAAGAGCTGGCAAGCAACCGTCTTCAAAAAAAACAATCGAGGGATCAGAGACAAATTGGCGGCCGAACCGGGTAACAAATGCGTATCCAGCGATCGAGCAAGGCCGTTGGCAAGCGATCGGCGTGCAATCACCAGCAAAAATGTCTAAATAAAACTCAAAGTTTAACTCTTGTCCACGTAGTTTTAAATCCATGTTATCGCCTAATGTTATAATTTTGCATCACGTCAACGTATTTGTGACTCGATAATGTGTCCTGAATTTAAGAACACACACATTATTCACCGTGATCGGCACATATCGCCGAGCGAAGACCAGGCGCCATGATGGTACAGCGTCACGTGCATCCCTCTTTGGGATTGGCCAACGCGGGGCTGAGCGCACGGCTCATTAATAATTTGCTATCTGCGAAAACTGAACGTTTACGTACCAGCGTCTCAGCGTCGCGTCGCGCGAAGCCTAGAGGGCATGGTTTCCATGACAACGACCCTACGTAAGCGTAGACATAAGCGTAAGCGCGTGTATGGGAGTCCGCTTTATAGCATGCGAGACGCGTTGTCCAAGCGTTGCACTGAAGTGAAAGCACGAAGAACGAACTACCCCAATCATACATAGCATTGATTAGTGTTAGCGGGATGCACAAGAACGTGGTAATCTTCTCATTATTAGATTTCCTGGTGTTGCATCACTAAACGAACATTGTTTTAAAGTAACGGTGAGTATCAGTGAAGTCTTCGAACGGTTATTGCTACGTCAAACGATCGTTTAACACCTTTTTAATGAGAATAGAAAACGCCGTAGCGTAATATACAGTGCAATACGCACGTACCTTGGTACTTCTTCCGGTTGAAATTCATGAAGTTAAACCTCCGGAGGGTTTGTTTTGTCGTCGAGTGAACAAAGAGTTACGTAGCATGAAGACATTGTTATTAAACTTTACTAATTGGTGTCAATGCAGTGTTTTAAGTTTAAAATCCGCTTATCGCGCGTTAAGAGTACCTTTCACAGTTCAATCCGCATGCTAGAGCAGTTCATTTTTTAGGTGTTCGCAGCGCGACTGGTCGTAGAATCGACGGCTAACTGGACGACGCGTCGATGATGCTATGCCTCTACACGATAAACAGGACGGAAGGCCAAATCCGCCCGATTTGTGGTAAATAAATATGATAGCGGTGCCCTTTGGACTTAAACGTCACACTGCCTGAGTGGGAATTGAACCCGTGACCTATGACACCAAAGGTAGAACCCGTGTCAGTAAGGCTCAGCAGATGAGCTTCGGAGTTTGGTCTCAAAGGTCGAGGTTTCCATTCCTGCGCCTAAGCAAGAATTTCTCCGTTGAGAACGTATGGCTCGATCGTCAACTTGGGAAGCTTCCTTCCGTTTTCTCCTCCACATACGGCATAGTTGGTAGTGCACTCGGCATGCAAGTAGAGGGTCACAACCTCGAGTCCCGGACTAATAAAAACCGAAGACGATTTACTTGACTGCAAGTATTTTAGTAAAAAAAAAAAGACCTGTCACATTTTTAACCTTTCTATTTCAACAAACAAACAAAAAATAAAACGGGTGTAAATGAAACAGTTTAGACGACCAATGGACGCCGTTCTCAGACTTGTGCTTAATGACCAAAATAAAAAATAGAAGTATCAAGATAATTTAGATCACGTATAGTTCTGTCACGTGCAGAATCACGTGCGGTCCAAACTCTCTTCATACTTGTATTTTTTATTTTGTTTATTTGGTACACGTCTGATGACGGCTCCTGTTGGGCATCGAAACTGTTACATTTTTATGCATTTAATTTCTTTGCTTCAACGAACTTTTTATATATTGAGTTTCGTACTAAAGTATTTTGGGTGCCACCTACACTCACTATTACAAACAAAAACGTCAAGTGTACAGTAAAAAAAGGGTTATATGATTGAAGTTTCACTTTACTTGTTAAAAACTACACGGATTAAAATTGATGATTTTTAGTTTAAATAATCAAATGTATTATTGTGAAAATTGCATCTGTTTAAGTAATAGTTATTGGTTAAAATCGAGCGGTTATCGATTTTTAACCTACGGGTGCGATAATTGGCCGGCTTGAGTATGCAAATAGGTCGAGAGCGGAGCCCGAGACCATTTGCATATGAGAGCTGGACAATAATCGCACCCGTTGGTTAAAAATCGATAACCGCTCGATTTTTAAACCATAAATTGTTTATATATATCACGGTGGGACTTCAAGCTAATTCTTATTTAATTAAAACGTTTTGTGTTTGTGAAAATTGGTTCAAGAAATACCGTAATACCTTATGTCAAACGAATAAAGGCCATTTCATTTTAGTTTGTGGAGGGAAAGGTGGGTGTAATACCGATTTCGCATTGGTAAATTCAAGTGTCCCTGGCCGTGCCAAGGAGGGCTGGCACCGTTTTATTAACCAATGCGAAATCGGGCCGACCTAGGAGGGGCCAGTATTTCCAGAGCCGTCACGGTTTAATCCTGGCCAATGGTGTGAGCCTGGCCAGGCCAGGCACGGCCAAGACCGCCTTATTAACTAACGCGAAATCAAATTAGGACGGAGCCGGCCGGCGCCCCTTAAATCGGAATGGTTTATGAATGGTGCTGCAGTGTAGCGGCAGAAAGTGGAAAGTGTCAACTGCCACAAACCGACACGTGGCGGTGCTGTAAATCGTGATCAGCGAGCCGTGGAATTAACCAACGCAAAAGCGGGCTGGCCGAACCAGCACTGTCCCCGATTGGCACTGGCTGGCCCGCCCCAGTACGGCCTGGCCGCTTGAATTTACCAATGCGAAATCGGTATTAGACGGACGATTCCTTTGGCAGGTAGGCAGACTGTAGGCTACGCTCAAGTTTGTGGAATGTGGGGGGTGGGTGGGAGTTCGACGACGCGTCGTTTCGCAAGGTTTGGCTGGTAAGCTAGCTCGCTCGCTCTGTTCGGAGAGAAAAAACTTCGATATTTGAGGAAGCAGGGATATAAGGACATTGTGCCGACATTCTGGCAAGGTAAGTAATTCTTTTTGTGCGTTTGTAGTTTGAGAATGTTTCAAATCACCGGTAATAGCCCAATAGGTGCATCGGTAGGAATGAAGGTCATTCCATTTTAGGTTGTGGAGGGGGGTGGGGGGGAGAGAAGAGTTAGACGGAGGGAATAAACTTGGAATTGGCCAGCCAGACATGTGAGCGTTAGCAGGTAAAGGATTTCATTTGGGATATCCCGACAAGTTAAGTAATTCCTTTTGCACTGTTTTCATTGCGTTACGGTTTTGGCCGCTGTATAATTTTGGTTGTGGTGTGTGCGTTCCCGTCGCGTGATCCGGAAGTGTCAAAAGTGTTGAGTCATCGGCAAAATTGTGGGTGATCGGCAAAAGTGTAGGGTAACTTGATAACCCACACTTTTAGCGATGACGTACACTTCCGCTCACGGTAAACGAGATTTAACCTACGGAAATTTAGCATGGCGTTGAGTTAGCATGACGTCACAGCCGTGATATAAGTGATGATGTGCTTTACGAATTAAAAATATTCTTAAAGCACAACAGCACTTAAACGATGAAATTTTCTGAATTGTACATTTGATTATTTAAATTAAAAATCATCAATTTTTATCCGTGTACATTTAACAAATAAAGTGAAACCTCAAACATATAACCCCTTTTTTGTACGGGACATTTGATGTTTTTGTTTGTAAGCCACGTACCTTTTTTAATGGCACGCTGTCGACTACAAATTGGGAAAACTGGAATTTACACCAAACGAATAATAATTTACACGGTAGGCCGTGTATATTAGAGTTGGTTTGCGCACGAGAATTTCAGAAAATTGGACAGGAAGAGGAGGCGGCGGAGGCTGAGGATTGGATTGGATTTCATTAAAGGGGCCGTGGCCCGTAGCCACATACCCGACCTAAGTTTACTACAACTACAACCAAACGCACCGTAGGACATTAATAACACAAACTACAACGTAATCCTACACATGACAGCTTAACTTTGCTATTTGTTGGAAATTATGGTGTGGGCAGCAAGTGTCCCAAGTAACAATCGAATGGGTGAAGAGGCATAGGGGCACATCAGGCAACGACCAAGCTGATGCTGTAGCGAAACACGCTATGTATAACAGCCAGTGATCGATTACCATGACTGAAACAGTGAAAGTTGGCAAAGCCTCCCTACGTCTGCTCACTCAGCACCTGTGGAAGATTTAGTGGGACTTGGCGTAGAGGTTGGAAGGGTCCTCTACGACATTCATCCCGAGTGCAATCGCACAAAGGTGCTCGACAGTCTACTTTATTGGGCTGCACGGCTACTGTCTCCGCCTCAGACTGGTCACACGCTGCTGCCTGCACACAAACGTCGCATCATTGGTGCACATTCGGATATTGTGCAGGGTGCGGTGCGACTGACTCAGTTGCCCATTTTCTCTTACTGTGCCCAAAGTATAAAAGTCACAAAATGCGCTTAGATCAGTGGATCCGCAAGGGACTTTCCGTCAAGGAAATTCTCAGCACATACAAAATCCCAGAACGGTCGCAGTGTCTCATATCGATTGCTAGATGTGTAAGATCACTGGTGTGTTCTTGTAAACAACTCGGGCCTACTGCTGGTTACATTTTCTCTACATCTGTGTCTGTGACTGTGTTCGTGTCTGCAAGAATTTATAGGGTTTGGAGGAGAATTTGTAACTCTAAAAAGCCCCTATTGAAACACGTTAGATCGGTCCCCATTAGTTCAGTCCGAGTTTTCAGAGGGCGCCACTTGTTCCATCTGATAGTTTTTACTCATTTTTCAGCCCAAATCTAAAGTAAACAAAATTACAACTAAGCCTAGGCTAAATAATAATTAAAATCAAGCTAGTTTCGTTTAGTTTAGTTTAATTTTAGGCTGAAAACTGAATAGAAATACCCACATAAAACACGTGGCGCCCTCTATAAACTAAGACTGAACTAATACGACTGCATCCAAGACGTTTTAGTATGGGTCTCAGTCACAAATTCTCCTCCCCAACCCTGTAAATTCTTGATGTCTGTGATAGACAGGCACTGGATCAAACGATGCTTTCAAGTGAATTGCTGCCTGAATTGCTGCCTGAATTGCTGCCTTATCACTTTTATCAGTAGTGGAAAGTATATATTGACTCCTAAGTCCACTGTGAAGATAATCCTTTTTATGGCGTAAGCAGTAGTGATAACTTGCTCATAGTGGCAACAGGGGTTTCCAGAGTAAGATGTTTGTTTTATTGTATGGTTGTATTTTCTTAAGGAGGGCGCATGGGTTTGGGACACGGCCCCAATAAAACTTATTCACTTATTCGCTTGCGGCTTGAGTTTGCTTATTGGCATTGTTCCCTAATTACTACACGTTTAAAACAAAGTAAATTAATAAAACTAATCGTTCAGGGTCCCGTAATTCCAGAATGTCACGACCAATTGAAAAAGTGGTCTCTCTGAGGATGAAGGAGAACGAAATTTCTGGCTTAGATCATGTTTTAGATATTTGGTAGGTCCAGCAGTTCTTTCCTAAAACAGTGGCAGAACAAGAAGAAGAACAAGAGCAAGTGAACAGTTTTCAAATTTACGTGTGGCTCCCTACTTTTACTCTTGCACAAAATTACATAATTTTTGGCATAAATATATCTTCCGCACTTATCAACTATCTGGCCAAGTTTGCTTGAAAAATGTTGAATATATGAACGGAGATATTAATTGTTTTAGTCATGCCGGCGTCAGAACTTTATTCATAATTAATTATGAGTCGCGGACGGGGCAGCGGAAGTGGTTTGCTTTCTCAGAATGCCGACTGTTTCTGTATTTAATTGGTTGTTGTAATTTTTTTAGGGTTAGAGACAACGCTATTGTCCCAATGCCCTGGTCGTACTGCAAGGTTAGCCATTGCCGGCACACAGCCTGCGCTAGGAACCTGCGCCTCACATGCGGAGATGACGGAGAAATTCACGGCAATGCGTGCATGATGGTGTGGGCCTCTTGTGGGTAAGTAACACGTAACTTTAATGGCACTTATGTTACTAGAAGTTTTTTTTTTTTATTGGGGCTCATGCTTATAGCAGGGTTTCTCTAAGAGGTATAGGCACGTGTTGCAAATTGAAAAACATCATTTTAGGCAAGATGGGGATTCGGCGTCCTGCTGAAACCCACTGCTGCCGAGCAAACAATGATGGGTTGTGAACCGTAGCAAAAAAAAATACTTTTTTTTAGATGTCCAAAGGTATACATCGTTGTTTGTATGTAAAATTATAGTTAATAATATTAATCATTAATAATAAAATATCAGGGTGCATGAAATATCAAAGAGCGGGTGTTTTTTTTCCTCTATTTATTTCCTGAACTGAAAGTTTAGCCGTCACTGTGGCGAATCCACGACAGAACGCCATTCGTTAAAATGCCACTGTCAAAATGCCACGCGACAAAATGCCACTCTGCACCGACAAAATGCCACTTCAGAAATATTTTACTCATTTTAAAAAGTAACAATCATATCGCCACGCTTAAAAACGAATTGCCCTGCCTGCAGCTTTTTTTCCCCCTTACTATACCTCGTTACTTTTTTGTTCGTCGTAATAGACTCTTTACAATTTGATGAACCACGACACATGCATATCCAACGAATATAATTCTCCTTTTAGTCTTCTGTACAGCAGTACCGGCTGCTAAGACTGTTGCAACGACTTTGTCCTTACGTCGCTTTTTCAAACTTCGCAACGTTCCAGATAGAAACAACAACTGTTTACAACGTAGATTCAGTGTCAAAAGTTTGTTAAATAGCAAGGCAAATTAAAACATCGTCACTTCTTTATAGCTAATAGACTTCTTCGACGTAAGTAAATATTTACGCAGCTGTAAGTAAATAGCCATAAGTAAATAATACGCAGCTGTAAATACGAAAGGATTTTGGCTTCGTTTAAAATAGTTTTGTGGCATTGTTGTATGAATGAATGACTGGCCGTCGAACCAAATTCTCATTAGGCCTATCTGCTACTAGACGTCATTTTGGCACCCTTCGTTATTCCTCAACAACACGTCCGATTCTGGATTTTTTTTATTTACAAACCATCTCTAGATGTACCGCTATCAATGTCCAAAATCTGGTTAAATTGATGCAGTGGTTATTTCGTGATGCGATCATAAAGGTCGTATTTGGGTGTATTCAAATAGGAGCTACGTTAGGCCTTCAGCCTCGCTTCGCTCCAATAAGCTTAAAAACTAACACATTTTTAACCGGCAATTCTGATGATTACAGCTTTTGATAGAGGTGTGCGCCTCACTATTGGTAGTGGTGGAACTGTACAGAAGTCCGGTTGCGATTAGGTAGTCGCTGCACAGCCGCTTGTTTCTTTTTCATAAGCTTCCTTACACGCAGGTTATTCCCCCTTTATTGCTCACAATTATTTCTGGAACAATTGTGTCTGATCCTGCCATCCTTCTAGTATGGTGAAGTAATTCCAGCCGGAAAATCCAAGATACACAAATAGACAAATAGACGTTATGGAAGAAGGTTTTCGTGCAACATAAACACTAATAACTGTAAATTAGTAATTTTTAGTAATTGTAAATTAGTAAAAATTTGTATAACTTTAAATAAAACAAAATATTTGAAGTGGCATTTTGTCGGGCGGCATTTTGACGATAAGCATTCTGTCGTGTTATCCACTGTGGCATAGGTGTACACGGATATCTAGAATGATAGAGAATGTACTAGACGTCATTCAGAAATTTGCATTCAAACCGTCCATCATCCAGTACAGTGACGTGCACGCAGTTTGGGAGGGGGGGGGATAAACCAGGAGAGCCAAGCTCCGGCCTTATGGCAAAGAGCCCTTTTTGTGAAAATTAAATGGCCGACATTTGCTATAGCGGTAGTGTAAAGGGGAAAAAAGGCAAAAAACAAGCGGCTGAGCGACTACCTAGTCGCATCCGGTCTTCTGTACAGTTCTGCAACTACCAATGGTGAGGCACACACCTCTATCACGCATTGCAATAGCTATCTCTATTATATAATCTAAAAGCAGTAACCATCAGAACTGCCGGTTAAAAAATGTGTTAGCTTTTAAGCTTATTTTAGATTTTAGGCGTATTTGTCAACTTTTAGGCCTAATTCTTACCTGGAGCTTTAATTTCGTAAGTAGCAGCTAACGGAGATTTGATTTGTATAGTACGCCTGTTCATTTTTACAACACAGTGCGCCTTCGGTTACAGTGTTAAACGTAACGCTCAACGTAACCTATATAGATCAGTAGTAGTAGGGGAGAGACGCTGTTGATGATGCCTGGAGCTATACTCGTAGCAACGTGACGTTGCCTTAGTAACGTGATTTTAGGCCTAATGTTAATTTTTTAGGCCTAATTTTTTAACTGTAGTTTTATGTCGTAAGTAGCAGATAGGCCTAATGGAGAATCTGGTTCGATGGTAAGCCCATTCATTCATGCAACAATGCGACGAGACTATTTTAAACGAAGCTAAAATGCTCTTGTTTTTATGGCTGCAGTGTTATCCTTAGGATTACAATTCGACGATCAAATGTTATTATTTAATTTAGGTACGTCGAATAATTCTATCAGCTATAAGGAAGTAAGGATGCCTTAATTTGCCAAGTTATGTAACTAACTTTTGACACTGAATCTAAAGTTATAATAATAATAATAAAACATTTGTCGTGCAAATAGAGCACGACCGG